>JBBPKJ010000026.1:14712-79561 GCA_038089195.1 Brasilioporus rufonigricans | reverse complement strand
GCCCCCGCCGTCACCGTCCAGCCAGACCACTTTTTCGGCTCAGAGGGCCCCCATCTCCCCCCCTCTCCACACTCCGATGCCAGGCCGTGGCTTGACCCCAACGACGACCCCCTCGCCCACCGCGGCATACCTGTATTCAAGCCCACCATGGACGAGTTTGCCGACTTTGAGGGCTACATGACAGGGATCCAGTCCTGGGGACTCAAAAGCGGCATCGTCAAGGTCATCCCCCCAAAGGAATGGTCAGCCCCGTCTTCCATAACGCGTTCCAGCCGTCCTCATCATTTCTAGGGTCGACACGTTGCCCTCAATCAAGGATCAACTCGCCAACGTCAAGATAAGATCCCCAATCGAGCAACACATGATCGGCCGCGGTGGCCTGTTCCGCCAGGAAAACGTGGAGAAGCGCAGGCTCATGAGCGTCCGCGAATGGGCCGAGCTTTGCAATAAAGACGACTTCCGCACCCCTGGCATCCACGACGTCGGCCTCCATGCTCGGAGCACTGGCGGCAGCTCCAGGCCGGTAAGAAGAACTCGCGCAAGTGCTCCGAGCAACAATCCCCAGACCGCCGACCCCGAGGACCCGCCTCAGTCTGCCGTAAAAACTGAGCAGGGCGAATCATCCACAGACGTGCATGTCAATCTGTCTCGTGGTGGTTACATGTCCCCTCCTACAAGTGTTGCGAACCCTCCTACACCAAATGCCGATGTTGATCACCTGTCGACAGACACACCCCCTCCGAGCGCAGAAGATGAAGCCGACCATCTTGCCACCGCCGACGCCGAAGAAACAGAGGAGGTCCAGAAGCAAAAGGGAAGACGTACCCAAACCCGCGAGGCACGGGAAGCTCAACAAGCCGCGCGGGCTGCCAAGGATGCTGCCTTCAACAAGGTCTTTGACCCCAACAAAGACTGGCTACCCCCTGGTACCGCTCCCGAAGACTACACACTCGAGTTCTGCCAAAAGCTCGAGCGCCAGTACTGGCGAAATTGTGGGTTTGGACGTCCCGCTTGGTATGGCGCCGATTCCCAAGGTGAGTGTCACTCACTCGCTCACGAACAACGAGTGACCGGAATCATTCGATAAGGCTCATTGTACAGTGACGAGACGAAAGTATGGAATGTCGCACATCTTCCTTCCTTCCTCTCACGCCTCCTACCCTCGTCCTCGAATGGCCTTCCTGGTGTAAACTTGCCCTACTTGTACTTTGGGATGTGGAGAGCTACGTTTGCCTGGCACGTCGAAGACATGGACCTCTTTAGTATCAATTACATCCATTTCGGCGCCCCGAAATTCTGGTATGCAGTACCCCAAGGACGGGCGACTGCTCTCGAGTCGACTATGAAGAGTGCGTGTGTTGTCGTTCGTCCTGTATCCGCTTTCTGACGTTGGCTGGGCAGGCTACTTTCCCAAGGACACGTCCCAATGCCCTCAATTCTTGCGACACAAGTCCTTCCTTGCATCACCCACGTTACTAGCCCAGTCCTCCTGCAGACCAAACTTCCTCGTTCAGCGAGAACATGAATTCGTCATCACCTATCCCCGGGGTTATCATGCCGGATTTAATCTTGGGTTCAATTGTGCAGAGAGCGTCAACTTCGCTCTAGAGAGCTGGGTCGAACTTGGTCGCAAGGCAAAAGCATGCCAATGCGTTTCTGACAGGTATTTCCTCTCCAGCTCTTGCAATGTCCGGTCTAATGGGTCTTCAGCGTTCGCATCGATGTCGACCAACTTTTGCGTGACATGCATGAGCGGGAGGCGACGACACTCGATCCGTCCGTTCAGCCGCCACCATCATCCAAAAGGAAGGCCGAGGGAGTTGATGGTGTCCCAAAGCGGAAACGACCAAAGCCGACAGTCGAATTGCTCAGCCCACCTTCCAAGGCTTCCGTTACTCTCAAACTCGGACCCAAGCCTCCCGAACCAGAGGGGTATCCCTGCTGCCTATGCGTGTCCATGTCGTGGGATGGTCTTTTGCGTGTTCAGGACCCACCTATAGGAAAGAGGGAGCTCCCTGAATCGTTGTCATCTGTCTATAATGCTACTCGATGGATGGCGCACGAAGAGTGCGCAAAGGTGGTCCCTGAGACATGGGTGGATGTAGTGGAGACCGCAGAGATTCTCCCTGATGGGTCGCATGTTCGGGAGTCGAGGGTATTCGGAGTGGATGCGATCGTAAAAGACAGGTGGAATCTGGTAGGGGATCCTTTCTCTTGCATCCGCCTCACTTTGATGACGTGCTTCAGAAATGTTCTGCTTGTGCCAAGGGACGACAAAAAGCACATGGCGCCCCTATCCAATGCACCAAGGGAAAGTGTACCAAATCATTCCATGTATCCTGTGCAAGAGAGGGTCAGAATGGTATTTCATACTCTGTGTTGCGCGAAGTCGAGAAGGAAGTCATCCTGCTCGACGCCCAACCAGCATTCACTCACTCGTCCGGAGGACCCTCTCAATCTGGAGTGACACCCGCGGAGCTCGTGGTCCAAGCCGCGCAGACTGCTGCAGATGCGGAACCTCGCGTGCTGAAAACGATCAAGAAGAACGAAGTGCAAGTACTATGTAACCAACACAATCCAGTGAGTATCTGGAGGTGCAACCTTGTCTCTCCCTTGATTTATCCTACCGCTAGGCCGTCACGGCTGCAAAGAAAGCGAACAAGCAAGACAAAATCAGAAATGAGCTACTTGCGCTTCCGCCCATGTCTCGAATCAAGATTCGTGTGAGCGCTGGCGTTTTCGAAGTCTCCCTGGTTCGCGTCATCGAGGAAGCGAAATCCATCGAGGTGCTTTGGGATAGGGGTATTAAAAGAGAGTTCAAGTGGGGTAGCGTTGTGTTTGGTCAAACTGATGGGCAGACTGTAATGCAGAAACCATCTGTACCCGCTCCCGAACGTGAGTGGGATCGTCGTTTCGTTATCTGATCTTCCTTCACGTGTTTATTATACAGCGGCACCTCAGCGGAGCCAGAACGCAACCCCTACGCTTCGACTTGCAACCTTCCCTTCTGCGGTATCATCTTCGTCCGGGTCCACCACCTCAGGATCCACGCCTGGACCTGCGTCGATCTATATGGCTAGTTATCCTTACCAACCTCCGTCGGCCATGCACGCGACGGGGTCGTGGCCGTACCAAATGTGCCAAGGGCCACCTCAACAGATTCCATATTCGGTAGCATACGCCTATGGACCGAGGTATTATCCCTCGGTCGTGCAAACGAGTGGCGGATCTCCGACAGAGACTGTGGGTCCACAGGGCACGTATTGCACTCCATTGCAGTGGCAGCGGCCATATACTGGACCAAGGACTAATAGTGATCACACAGGGTCGTCTGGTCAGGCGCGGTCGTGATGCTTCGTTGCATGAATGGGACTCTGGTTATGCATGAACCTTTTTACTTGAAAGCAACGTATCATATTGAAAGCTTTGCACTGCTTTGTAAACTAGCACTATTTGGTAATTTTGTTGTTCTCTTAGAAAATAGAACGGTGTACATTCGAGAGGGGTTGCATAAGTTAATTAAGTGCGTGTCACGTGCGCGCTTCAATGGGCGCGTCGCGCTGCCTTCCCCGAGTCATCACTCTGACCGAGCCCACAGGGTCCCCATAGTCTAACATGTGGTTACTGACAGGGCCATTTGATTCCGGGAGTGGGGATGTCACCACCAACAGTGAGTCCATTAGACTGCGTCTCTCGCCCTCCTCAACCATCTCGCCTCAGAGACAAAGCTGCTAAAGACTGGTCACAAGATTCCTCTTGGTCGTAGAGAAAAACACCTGGTAGTGAACAACAAGAAGATATCTCGCGACCACTGTGAGTTCACAGTAGGCCCTTGTACGCCAGACGACGCGGTGCGTCCTCGAGGTAGCGGATGATATGATCCTCGATGTAACTGTGCATGCACTTTAGGCCAACCCGTCATTCGTCCCGACGCTGGAGATCTACAATGCAAAAGAGAAGGCCATATCCATCGACCGGGACAGTCAACCCATCATCGTGAATCCCTCGTCTTCGTGCGAACTCAAGTCTGGAGACAAGATCAATATCGTCGTGGGTGTGTCCATCGAGTAGGTCTTGCATCCGCGGATCGCCTTGCAGGTCTCTGACAGAAACGATAGGGTAAACTGGCGACGCGTAGCGTGTTTCCTTCCGCCTGCGCGGTCTGTACCGTCTATATCCAGCGAAGACTGTGCCGCAATGGGTGCGTGTTTTGCATCGTCTCACCGCTGTATAACTACAGAGGCGAATTATAGGCATAAGTCTGCTGACCTCTCCGAGTTCTCTTGCGACGCACCACCTCACGCCCAAATATGAACTTACCGTCCCGCTGGCTACATCCCTCTTGTCAGCCACTCAGCTCGTGAAAGTGGAATGGTTGCAAGAACTCGTTCGCCTAGGAACGATAGCTGACGAAAACCATCCCTTCAAGCTGACGCCTTTGGAGCAGAGCTTTACCCCTCCTTTGGAGAGCAAGTACAGACCAGTCTTCTCCCCTTCGCTGGCGACGTCGCTCAAGTCTTTCAAGTTCTGGGAGCCAAACGAAGAGAGGCTGCACCTCTTCAAGGGATATCGATTCGTTTTGTTGAGTGGCGTGGAGGGACAAGTCGATGCAGACGCGAGGGAGTTGATTACTCGCGGGGACGGCGAGTATGAATGTTTCCTGTTGACGAACGGGGAAGCAAAGTGGAGACAGCTGCTCGGCAAGGCAAAGAGAAGAGTGGACGAGGCTAGTTTGAAGGTCGTCATCATCGCCCGGGAGAACGTAGTGCATGCTACCGTTGGTGCGGACAGGTGGTGCGAAATGACTGTCGAGGCTCAAAGGTGAGGGCATTATTCCGCACTGTCATGGCGGCGTACTTATTTCGGCAGTCTTTCGTTACCCATCGTCAACCTGGACGCGCTGATGAACGCTGTGATCAACACTGACGCCTCGCTTATCAACGGGGCTTCCTCGAGTCAAGGTGGCTTTACTCTGTGTCTCGTCTCGTGTTTTTCTGACTCCTATAGTAGGCCTTTTGGCTGGGAGTGAATCGCCTCTGCCAGACTTTGTTCCGAACACTCATCCGAATGAACCGTCGCTGCCTCCTGCACGGGAGAAGGCACCCGTAGAGTCCAATGAGATTGATCGCAAATCTCCCTCTCCGTCACCCCCACCTACGTTATTTGGCTTAACTATTCCCCCTCCGCCGAGCAAAGTAGGCAGTTGCACTGCTGCTTGTGATTGAACCTGACCTCTTTCAGAATCTTGTCCGTCGTAATAGGCCACCGTCGACAACGCGTCGTGCAGAGGAACCTGTGGAGTCGAACGTCAAGGAAGCCAAAGCGGAAAGTCTCGGATACACTCTCCCCCCAGTAGGTCCAATTCGCGGTTACCAAAGTAGGCGAATTTCGAGCGTAATTTTAGCTGCCCGAGATGACACGGTCGTCGAAGCTGAAGCGACGAACGCCTACGCCAGCTCCTTTAGTCGAGGAGCTCGTTGCGATCAATGAGCGGAGCCAGGAACCTCCACTAAAAAAGTTCAAGGCACTGTTCGATGCAAGTGACCCGGACAAGATGACCATTGATTCACACGATGGTGAAGCCACAAATGACGTCGCGATGGGGGATTCTGTTGGTGTGACTCAGGGCGGCGAAAGCATTACCCAGAGTGACACCAGACTATTGCATTCTCAAGTAGCTGTTCCCCCGCGAATGCTTGATGCAGTAGCCGAGGAAGACGAGGAGAGTGGTCACTCGCAAGTTCGGCTTCCTGCACCTGCACTACCCCGTCCTCGTCAAGATTCCCCACTGCCGCAAGAGAGTCAGCAGTCTCAAGCAGATGCTACTCGGGATCCTGGAATGAGTCGTAAACCACCATCGAAGCCAGTCAAGTCTAAAACTGGGCAAAGTTGTGAAATGGATACTGATCCAGCTTTTCTGACTGCCCTCGCATCGAAGAAAGGGAAGAAGAAGATGGCGGGGGATGAATTTGATCGAGACTTTAACAATCTTCGTATCTCACAACCGGATATCCGTCATGAAGAGGGAGAACAGGCATGGGAAATACTCGGAGACTTTGACGTCGAGGCAAGGAATTTACGGGGAAACTTTATGGTTGTGATTGACTTGGACGTCTCACCCCGGAGTTCTTCCAGTCGTGCTGCTCAGACGCGTACGTATGATGGTCGGCCGAATTTCAAGAAGTTCAAAAAGGTACGTTTCTTTGACGCTTGTCGTGGTCGTCTCTTGAATAAACCATCAGACGCCAACCCCTTCGTCGCGCGCTCCTATCGAGCTTGTGGCCAGGGCTGAACACGATTATGGAGTGGGCTCAGGTGGGTTTCAGAGGCCTGTTTGGGACGATTGTTTCCCTTATCCTATATTAGGTTACTGGAAGGATAGCACCGCACCGAACGATCAAGAGACCTTAAGTCCTATCCAACCAACGGGCACTCAGAAGCGGCGCGCTCCGACTGTTTTGGAGTCGGATGGTGCCGACTCCGATGTACCAGTTGCGAAGGTGGTTAAAAAGGCGGGTGGTAGGGCTCCGCAATCAAGGACTGCAACGGCGAAAAAGTTGTTCTTGGACTCGGACGATAACTCGGAACCAGATGCAGACCTCCAAGAGACTGCAGCAAAGTCTCATGCTAGAAAGACGGATGCCCTGCCTACAAGAGGAAGTAAACGCCGTCACATCATTGTGGACGATGACTCGGACGACGGTGTAGCCTTCAAGGGGTTTGGAAAAAAGAAAAGAGTACGATAATGAATGGATCTACTAAGTAGTCTATAATTGTTTTGATATCCGTTCAGAGGGTTCTCGAAGCTAATTCATCGTGAATTGAAAAGCCCAACAAACGTTGCGTTTTTGCGGCAACCCGACCGCCAGTTTGACTGTGAATTGCAAGTTAGTGTTGGCTGTTCTCGGATGTGTGGGGTGCAGGAGTTCACGTACCGTTGTTCTTGACAGACAAAGCCTTCTGGAGCGCCTTCCCAGTCGTCAAGTACATACTTGGTGACGTTGCCCTGTGATGCGTCGTCGTCGCCAGTACCGAAAAGGTCCAACGCCAACCGAGTGTGGCTTACGCCCGCATATGTCGTCACGCATCGAGGATTAACCAAGATACGAGCCGGCGTGTATGCCGAGTTTGGTACAGTTAGTCGAGTGGCTGGAAGCTCCTCGAGAGGAAGCTCAGAGTCCGGCATCGCATCGAAATCCGAACCTGCATTGGCGTCGGGATCCGGAGGGGTTTCGGGTGCTTGCCGACGACGATGGGCGTGACTCCCTGTTTTGGACTTGACGTAGTGGAAAGTAGGGCTAGACCCTTCGTCATCTTGAACACTCTCCAGCGCTTTGCTGATCCAAAGGTCCCGGCAGAACCATGCTTGACTGCTATCCAGACAAGGTGCATCTGAGGAACGTTGAGGCGGGGTGTCTGAGGAAGACGCGTTGTGGAAATCCGAGCCGTAGCGATAACTCAGGCCCTTGTAGTAGGATTGAGCAGGATCCACGATGTGTGTACCAGCCTCGCAGCAGAAAACCTGAAAGGGGAGGTGTTGGGTGTATCGCGCAGCCCCGGTCTTGTCTCGAGGGGGTACGGCCTCGGGTTTTGAGGAAGACTTGGATTGTCGAAATTGGTCGCCATGGATATCTCGAGTACGCCACCTAAAGCGGGCGTAAGAGGCCTTATACGTCGCATCCGTCCGTGTGCTCTCACCTATCAGAGAAAATAAACTGCCCGCCCGACTCAGCCCAGTCCATCCCACACACCATTGCGGCTTCGTTCGCAACGCTGACCCTCAGGGTTTCCAGAATGTCGTTGGGGCAAGTGAAACCTTTGAGCCAGATGACGCGGTTAAAAAGTATCTGTCTCTTTTCGCGTAGCTCCAGCAGTGGTTCCAAGGCGAGGTTTCGCATGTATGCCTCTTCTGAAGGGTAGTATGCCGCAGCAGGGTCGTTCGTCATCGACGGAACGCGGTTGATTCTAAAGGGTACACCGAGGAGAGTCAATACCGCTTCACAAAGATCTGTGAGGGTAGGTGTGGAATCGGTGGAACCGTAGTCCAACATCGAGACGAACAGATTGGACGTGCCGAGACGCTTTGCTAATTGAATTATGACGGCGAGTTGGTCGACGAGGAAATGATCTGCGGAATGTATGGCCAGTGCTATGTAGTAGAGTTGATCGTCTTTGGCGAGATCGTCGTAGGCATCTTCGTCAATGTTTTTGTTTTGTCCGAAAGGGCGAACGAGGGTAGGACAGTAAGCGGCGACCCAGCCGTTGAGTGAAAGGAGTTCTTCTACTGCGCTGAGTACGCTTTGAGTATCGACATGGCTAGTCTCTTTGGCGGTGATGCTAGGCGAGAGGTCAATGTTGTCTCGGACATGAACAATTCAGAACTGACAACGGCACCTGGAACTGCTCCCAAAAGTTGCTCGCACCCGCGGATATCAGATCATCGAGAATGTCGGGTCTGTTATCCCTGCCCGTCCTGCGTTGGAGTGATTTGTGTTTCTGGGCATTCAGGTATTTCAGCCCAGTCACTCGCTCGATCACATTGTAGGCCTGGTAATCGGATATCGACGAAGGAGTCGTCTCGGAAGAGGAGAACAGAAGAAAAGCTCCCCCCAGTAAAAGAACAAGAGCAGAGAGCCTCGTCACCGTGTTTCTTCTGAGGATGATGGCCATGTACTAACAACCGACCAAATAGTGCACCGTTTTGACCCATGACGCCCTCCGAAGACGTCGCGGGTCTCTTTGAGCGTGCTTCGGCCTTGCATGGGCAGGCGGTGCTCTCGTTCCAGTCCTCGTCCACCGTCACGTCCACCAAGTCCGAATACGCGTTCCTCCAGAAGATCCTGCAATCGGGGACTCTTTCGGATCGGCTGAGTGCTCTAACGCTACTCGTCCAAAGCAGTCCTCTGCACAACACAAAAGCCCTAGATGCTTTGAAGAGTTTCGCTGAGAGAGGCAAGGGTAAAGGAGGTCGCGGAGAAAGCTTGAAGGCGCTGCGCTGCATCGTCGATTGGTGGGTCGGCGGGGGTGCACCAGATCGCAAACTCAAGTGCGTCTGTTTCTCTACTCGATATTCGTTTCTTTACCATAGAACTAGGTATTTCCGCGACCAGCCCTTGGCGAATCGTGTCGACGATGAACAATTACTTGCCTGGTACTTCGAAGACTGGCTGAAGAAGTACTTCTTCTCGGTCCTGCAAATCCTCGAAACCCTCGCCGCTGATTCCTTACCGTACGTGAGGACCCAAGCACTATCGCTAATTAGCAACCTCTTGCGGAATAAACCCGAGCAAGAACACAATCTGCTCAGGTTGCTCGTGAACAAGCTGGTAAGTGCACGCTCGTGCAGTCGCCCCTCGCTTTATCGTGATTCCACGTAGGGAGATGGAGAGAAACAAATTTGCTCTCGTGCTTCGTACCACATCCTTCAAGTCTTGCAAACGCATCCGGCAATGAAAACAGTCATCATACGCGAGATGACCTCACTCATCTTTTCTCCCGTGGCCGTCCCATCAAGAGCCAAGAGCACGGCAAATGAGCATGTCCGTTACTATGCGGCTATAACACTCAATCAAGTCTTTCTCCAGCCAGGCGATACGAGTGTGGCTCTGCAACTCATCGACGTGTACTTCCGCATGTTTCAAGACCTCCTCGGCGAAGGCGAGATTGCTGAGAACGAAGAAGATACCCACGGAAAGCTTATTTCCGCCATCCTTACTGGTGTGAATCGTGCTTTGCCATTCGCGAAACTTGACGTTGCCGAGGCGAGGTAACGTGCGCCTCCATTCACCCTTCACGACGCTTATGTCAAAATTCAGTTTCTACAAGCACATCGATACTCTCTTCCTCGTCACGCACACTTCGACCTTCAACATCTCCCTTCAATCCCTCGTCCTTATTCAACATCTTTCATCTTCGCTTGCCAGTCAACCAGGTTCCTCATCGTCCTCATCGCGTTCCCAGTCGATTGTGGATCGATATTATCGTGCCTTATACTCCTCTCTGCACGATGGACGATTGGCGTCGTCTTCAAAGCAGACGATGTACTTGAATCTACTATTCAAGTCTTTGAAAACCGATGACAACATCGAGAGGGTCAAGAGCTTCATTCGCAGGTTTATCCAGGTGTTGGTCAGTGGTGGAGCCGGGGGCACAGAGTTTGTGGTCGGAGGGCTCTACTTACTTGGAGAAGTAAGTGTCATCTTTCATCGACTTCGATAACTCGTGACCTCCGTTCCCTCAAGATATTCAGCACTATTCCTGGTCTGCGCACGTTCCTGCCAGAGGATTCGGCTTCAGGACATTATGATCCCCGAAAACGGGACCCCCAGTTTGCACATCCATCAGCTTCGCCATTATATGAGCTTGTATGTCGCCTTCTATGCATCGTCAGAATCGCTAACCCCGTCATGTTCAGCTGCCACTCCTCCATCATTATCACCCAACCATTTCACTTCACGCTCGTCAGCTTCTCGCGTCACAACCCATCACCTCGAGCCCAGACCTCACGCTGAACACGCTCTCCCATTTCTTAGATCGTTTCGTATACAAAAACCCAAAAAAGCCGAAAGCGAAAGGTGCAAGTGCCATGCAACCCGCTGCAAGTGCATCCGACGGTGTCACTGTCAGGCGAGTCAAAGGCGAGGTGAGCGGTGGTGCGCTGCCAAACGAAGAAAAATTCTGGAAGAAAAGGGTGGAAGATATACCTGTAGACGAGGCACGACCCTGTTCGCTATGTATGCGATGCTGTCTAACCCAGCCCAGGTCTTCTTCCACAAGTATTTTTCGAGAAAAAACCGCCGCCAACTTGCCCAAGTCGGCCAGGGCGAGCATAGCGAGGGGACAGGATCGGAAGATTCCCAGGGCTCCGAAGGAAAGTTCGATAAGGACAGTACCGACAGCGAGCACGAAGTCGACGAAGGGGGGTCCAACGACGCAGAAGAGGATGCTGTATGGAAGGTGGGGAACACCCCAAGCACTTGCCTTCCTATTTTCACGTGCATTGTCAGGCCATGCAAACTACCATGCCACGCGAAGACGGAGACGAAGCCTTTTTAGAGGAAGATATCGATGATGACGAACTACTCTTAGATCCTGACGTGGCTGACGACTCGAACATCGAGGGTGAGGCAGAACCGGAAACCGATTCTGATGGAAATGAAATCGACGATGGTATATCGCTCGCCGAAGGATCCGACGATGACGATCTAGTCGCCGTGGATGACATGCCAACTGGCATCATCGAATACGACGGTTCGGACCAAGAAGCAGAGCAAAGCGATGAAGAGTGGGGAGGCGTCAGCGGGGGCGACAAGCGGAAGCGAAGAGACGAGCGGCAACCCAAGCGCAAGAAACGGAAAACACTGCCTACATTCGCCACCTACGAGGAGTACGCAAGGATGATCGAGGATGGTCCAGAGGACGATGTATAAAATCCCCTCACGTTTGCCAGTACATTGCTCCTTCAATGCGATTCAGTAATACTAATCTCTGAACGAACCCGCGTACTCCGTGAGCATTTTATCAAGCCATCCCGCTTGATATAGTCTTGAACTTGAAACTCGCCGCGACCTCGTCTAACTGCTCCGCTGAACTTCCCGATGCAAATTAATGCCTCAGCGCCGTGCTCCACAGACAAATTGCGCTACTATATATACGAGATAGCCTCATAGTATGCAAATGGTGTCCCCCTTCGTCCCTCTTTAATGGTAGCACTACCTAACGTCAACACCAAATCGTTCGGCAGCAAGTTCCTCTTGGTAATCCACACTCTTGTGCCCTTTGTCTTTCCCGTTCGTCTCACCCTCGACAGAACAAGTCCCTCAGTAATGACCTCGACGAGGTTCTCCACCTTCAAGGCGTGTCGTGGCTCAAGCGTCGTGCTGTTTCCTTGTTCTCTCTTACCCTCTGTGTGAAGCACACCACAGATGAAGCCGGCATCAAGTACTTCGATATGGACCAGATCGTCTCTGGCATTCCCAGCACGTGCGACAAGGGTATCCTAGACACGCACGAGCAAGACCACCTTATCTTTGGTCTTGTGACGTCAAAGTATACCAGGGTTCCCGTCGAAGAGATCATGGACGCGTACTTGAAGAAGGACTGGGCACAGGACTGCATCGAGGGTGGCGTCGTGTTGTGCGATTCGTGGAGTACGCCTGACAAGAATAGCTGGACGTGGCGAAAGGTACAAGTGTGGTCCGCGTAGGGTCTGCACCGCATACTGCTCGAGACGGAGGGTGTTAGGCTTTCATTCCAAACTTGATACATGACTGTCATCTTAGCCTTCCATAGAACTTATCACGAGCTTTTATGCCCCGTCGAACCTCCTCGTCCTCGAGTTTAGCCTCCAGCCCCGACCACATATTGCGAGCATAGACTTCCGCAAGCTGCAGCATTGTGGGCTCCAAGATCATGGAGCCAGAATAGAGGCGGATACTGACCTTGATGAGATCCCGAATTTGGTCCATGGTAGATACCTCTAAGCCCACCAGTCTGAATGTTTGGAGGATAGGTTTCCCCCTCGGGAACGCATACATGACGTACATCCGCAATGGTACGGACGCTTCTTCTTGTAACGTGGCATCTAAAAAGTGCACGTTCGACAACTGGTGAAAAATGAGTCAGCGGACAGGGTAATACCTCCATGACAGAACAAATCCGATACGAAAGAAAGAACGAAACGTACGACATTCAGCGTGACGCACACCGGCCACGAATGCCTCCCGTTCAAGACCTCTCCCTCGTCCCAATAATCCGTCAGCTCGAAATCGGTCGCCCCACTCACTACCTTCATCTCAAGACCGCCCTTATCCTCAATTCCCTCATCGACGTCGACGTCCATCCCAACGTCACCCTCTGCAACGCGCCGACGAGGAGCCCGATATTCCACCGCTTTTGTGCGCGGAACTTTGGTATCCCAGAGCGCAGCCCGACATGCGAGTATGATGCAATCTACAACGTTTCCCCCGTCCGCGAACACTACTGCGTCCAATTTCGCGACCCAAGCCGTCTTCTCTGGCACGATTACCAGATTACCCGGACGGAGCGATGGATGGGAGAGCATGCTCTCCAAGAGGATCGTCAGATCCGATTGGAGGTCGTCCAACGCGTTTGAGGACAGCAGAGGGTACGCTGCGGGGGAGCTGCCAGCGACCAGCGTCGGGTGGTTGCCAAAATGAAAACGAAACTGGCGTGAAAATATCGACAAGGAATAGAGTAGAGACAACTCACCAAGAGACTGTACACGCAAGTTTCCCCCCCTCCTCTTCTCCTCCAACACCAGCTACTTCGAGTTTCACCCCGACGACTACTTCCGTTCCGCCGCCCACACCGCCGGCTTCCTGGACGTACCCGCCGCGTCCGGGACGCCCTATGCACACTTTGGCGCTCCCGTTTGCAAGAGGGACTACGCCCGTCTCGAGCACGATAGGTCTATAATCCTCGAGCGAACGGCCATCGAGACGCAACGGTGGATTGGAAAGAAGCGACGATTGGATGTACGACTTTTCGGCCTTGGAAAGGGACATATTTACGGACCAGTGTTCCCGCGTCATGCTCAAAACACGCTCGTCCGCGGATCAACGCGCCGCCGGACCGGCGACCCTCCATTACCGTTTTACACGGCTGCATTCGTGATTTCAAGTCCACTTATAAGGGACCGAGGGGTCCCCTTTTGCTGTTCAACTGATCACTCGCTCTCGACGCCTCTACATTCCCCATGGTCTCTTCGTCTCATCGTTACCCTCCTGTCACTATTATCGCAACGTGTGCCCAACATCGTTTGTCGTCTTCATGGCTCCAATACTGATCCCACCCTCTTGCATACCTACGCGAAGCGTGCCACATCCGACCCCGGCAGTCCCGAGTTCATCGTCTTTGCCTGTCTCATTCCCGTCCTCGCGTTGTTGTCTGGTATTTTTGCCGGGCTGACATTAGGATACATGAGCTTGGATAGGGTTCACCATGGGTACAGGTCACACCGCGGTGTTTGGTTTACGGGTTTGGCGGGTACGGGTATGGTATAGGAAGTTGGCACCATGGCAGATGGTGGTACAGCAGGTTACAAGCAAGATCTACTCCGGGCTAGTTGGTATTCTCACATTGTGGGCAGAGCAGTTGCGCACATGAAGTATGTAATCAGACTAAGTGTTTCTTTGGGCCCGCTCTCGCCGAGTTGCACGCAACGCTAGGCCCCTTTTCACCGTCATTCTTTGTCACTTGCTAGGCCTGTGTAGCAAATTTTCGTACCAAGCGCCGACCCCTCCTCCTCCTCTAAATGTTGTCATTTAAGATCCAGTAGAACAAATGTGTATCGTGCTCAAATTCCTGTATTACACGACTGTCTTCTTACTGTAGCTTCGAAAACATTTCCCGCGATTCCTGCAGCGCCGCGAGCTCAACCTCCAGCGTTTTCCGCTACACAGGCGCATCCGCGGTCAGTTTTGAGTCCCAATCCAAATGGTAAAACATACTTTTTCCTCGTTACCGAGTTGCACGGCCTCGGGCACGGCGGTCTGATAATCGGCTTGGGACATTACCTTGTAAAGCTTCTCGAGGTTGAGACGGACGAGATCTATTTTCTTGTCGCATTTGGCCACCTGCGCTTCCAGGTTTACAAGACCCTAATCGTTACTGGTAAAAGATATATCAACGAGACGCATAATAGAACATACCTGCACTTGGAGATGTACGACAATAGTCGACGAGACGACAGCCGAGCCACATCCCGCTGGTATTTGAGACGAAGACCCTTGGACGACTTCCACCTTGGAACAACCCTTGGTCAAGGCGCTGATCGTAGGAACTTGAGACCCGAACAGTGCCTTCTCTTGTGGAGTCTGGACATGGATGAAAACTGTACGAATGCGTGAGCCGAATGTCACGCTGTTAGATACATAATTGAAATGTACGTTGTATGTTGGACTGTACGTTATACGACGCTGCCAGTGAACGTCCCATCCGCAATGCCGCGAATATGAGATCAAACTCTTCTTCCGCGTCAGTGGATTGGAAGTCGGCGTCCTGTCGGTACGATAGGTCAGAAATCGAAGCTCCAGATTCGACGTGTAAAGTAACTTACATGGGTGGGGTATCGCGATATCATGATGGAAGCGACATCCGTAGATCGCCTGGGTAAACGCTGCCAGAGTTCCTCCGTGACGAACGGCATGAAGGGATGGAGTATCCGAAGGCCGTAATCGAGGCAGGTATGCAACGTCTGCTGTGCAGACGTGCGCACCTTGGAATCGGCAGAGGGGTCGGTCATGGGTTTCATCGCCTCCTGTAATACGATGAATCCATTATCGCTTATGTACACAGCAAGGACACGCACGACATATACGTCACAGAGTTCGTACAGCCAGAAATTGTATATAGCCGTAGTAGCGGCCATAAAATTCCGTGCTTCGAGGCATCTGTTGACCTCGCTCGCAGCAAGGTTGAGCTTGTGCAAAATCCATCGTTCGACGAGGCTCTCGCCGCCGGTGGGCTGGGTTCTTTCATGAGCAAGTCAAGCCCGTCAAGAGAAAGTAGACTACCTTGGCCATGTCGAGGGGGACGAAGTCAGGTTCGAACTTGAGCATCGCGAACTTGGTAGCGTTGAAAATCTTGTTACAGAACTTTCTGTACCCTTCGACGCGAAGAATCTCGAGGTTGATATCACGACCTGCGTGCAAACGTAACCGGCAGTTCCTTAGATCGTAGACCGAGACCCACCTCCGCCCGAGTAGGCGCACAAGGCAAACCGAAGTCCGTCTGTCCCACACTCCGGAATACCCTTTGGGAAGTCCTTCTTCTGACCCGCGACAGCTTTCGCGATTTCTTTGTCGTCTAAATTACCTTCGTACAACTTCTGATGAAGGTCTTGGAGCGATAGTCCGTGGATGACATCCAGAGGATCTATGACGTTGCCCAGACTCTTACTCATCTTCCGGCCGTGCGCATCCCGGATCATTGCGTGACAAAGGACTTCGCCGAACGGAACCCTGCCCGTGAGATATATCCCGAGTAACACCATGCGTGCAACCCAGAAGAATAGAATATCCCACCCTGTCTCTAGCAAACTCGCAGGATAATATTGCTCAAAGTCTGAAGTCTGCGACCGATCAGATGCAATGAACAAGAATACGCGACAATCTTACTTTTTCGGGCCAACCCATGATGGAGAATGGCCACAAGGCAGAGGAGAACCACGTATCGAGTACATCCTCGTCTTGCTCGAGGGTGAAGCTCCTGCCTGCAGCCAAGGTCTTTGCACGCTCAGTGACTTCTTCAAGCGTCCGACCTACGACCCAGTTCTTGCCATCGTCGGTCTGGAGACGAAGTAATCAATAATCACGTGACAGAGGACCATCGTATACGCACGTTGTTCTCCTCACCCTCTATGCGGACGAAATACGCAGGACAACGGTGACCCCACCACAGCTGACGGGAAATACACCAATCTTGGATGTTGTCCAACCACCGGTACCAATCGGCCTCCGATTGCGTGGGTGCGATCTTGAGCTCTCCAGCCCGGCTTCGCTGAACAACGGACGTCGGACAACGCACCCAACTAGGACTGAAGCGACTATACCTTGATTGCCTCGTCCGCCAAGGGTTTGCATTTGACCCACCACTGGGGCTTCAAGAGAGGCTCGATGACGTCTCCAGATTTACTGTATATGGGTATTTACATGTGAATATGTACCGAACTCGAGGAGAGGCTCACCTGCAAATGGGAATTTGCATGGGGTTATCCTTTGTCTCGATAAATAATCCAGCTTCTGTGAGCGCCTTGATGACTTCTCTCCTAGCATGGAACCGTTTCATGCCCTATACGTACTCAGCTTCGCTCGGTTGGGACGCCTATCACGTACGTTAAACTTTTCTCCCGCATTAGCGTTCAGCGTCCCATCATCGTTGAGGATATTGATGAACTTTAGGTTATGGCGCTTGCCGACTTCGTAGTCGTTGGGGTCGTGAGCCGGGGTGATCTTCACCGCACCCGTTCCGAACTGTTTGTCGACCATGTCATCCGGCACGATAGGCAACCGCCTGTCAACGAAGGGATGTGTTGCGAACTTTCCATGAAGATGCTGGACACGTGTAAGCTTGGCAGATGCAATTAGAGACGTGTAGCCACACCTTGTAACGCTCGTCTCCGGGATGGACGGCAATGGCAGAATCGCCTAGCATCGTCTCTGGACGCGTGGTCGCGACGACAATCTTTTCGTCTACGGAGCATAAGCGAGTAAAATTTTGTTACGAAAGGAAAACGTACCGGAGCCCTCGACAGGGTACGCAAACGATGTAATGACCCCAAACTCGAACTTCTCCCTCGGATCGTACCCGGGGACGTTGAGGAGTGTTTTGCCCTCTAGTTGCTTTTGATCTACCTAGATGACGTTAGCCGAGGAGAATGCAAGCGTCGACGCGTATACAGTACCTCTAAGTTTGACAGTGTTGTATTCAACCTGACACACCAGTTCACTAAGCGGTTGTCACGGTATATTATACCGCCCTCGTGCAACCGACAAAAGTTCTCGACGACGGCGTTTGACAGTGACTAAACATAGCTAAGTCAAATAGCGGCAATGATGTCTGTCACTTACGGGGTTCATGGTGAATGCAACACGATCCCAATCGAAACTTGCTCCTAACCGACGGAGCTGGTTCGTGATGCGCGATTGGTAGCTACCTGGTGTGAGACGTAAGTCGACGTGGAAAACACGGGACACGAACTCGTTCTTCCACTCCATGACCTTGTCCAAAAAGGCCTCCCTGCCGAGGTCGTGACGTGTCTTCCCTTCTTGCTTGAACAGACGGCGCTCCACGACGGACTGTGTCGAGATGCCGGCGTGATCGAAACCTGGAACGAACAAGGTTGTCTTTCCCAGCATGCGATTCCTGGACACCTGGACATCGGACGAGACGTAAGGCAAAAACAAATGACTTACCAGCGTATTAAGCTGTCTTGGATGGCTACAGTAAGAGCGTGGCCGATATGAAGGCTGCCGGTGACGTTCGGAGGGGGAAATGGAATGGCAAAAAGGCCTTCTGGTTTCACGGACCCATCTGGCGCCGTTTGTGGTTTGAAGAAGCCTTCGGCTTCCCACCAGTCGTACCAAGCGGCCTCCACTACCTGTGGGTTATACCCAGCCGGCATCGGCTGAGACGAATCTATGCACGCGAGTGCGTCAGGAGCGGGCAGGAATGATGGCGAGCATCGCACCTTTCTTCTCGCCCTTGGGTGTTGCGTTCATGAACGCGGGTTCCTCTTCCTTCCTCTCCTTCTCTGCGATTGGCTTCTTCACACCAGCTGGTGCGGAGACGACGAGCTGGACCTGCTTCGCGGCGAGTTTCGCCTCTTTTTCGAGTCTCTTCGCCTCCTTCTTAGCTGATGTCACGTCAGTTGACGAGCGGTACGCGGAGGATGGAACTTGCCCGAGTTTTTTGACGGAAGGCCACCTGGCTCCGTCGACATTGTCGCTACGTTGTGTAGAATAGATTGCGGATGAAATCGAAGAGAGATGGCGATATATCGACGGAGCATAACACAGCTTATATAATCGTACCATTCCTCATTAGCAAAAGTGGCGAAGGGTGGCCAGACCTGGCCTAAATGATGCTCGGATGTGCTCGTCTGTCTGCAACTCCATAACTCGCGGCTCGGCTATTGCAGCGCTCTTGCTGCTGCGCTGTCCTCGATCAACACTGGTGCCGTCGTCTTCGCGTTTCGTGCTCCATAGATGCTGATACGTCTTCTATAGTCCATGTACAATGTGTACAATATGTCCGATGCGTCCGATATAGCCTTGACGCGATCCGATCGCTGGTGAGTCCAGCTGCTACTTCTAACCTTTCTAGGTCGCATTTTTAATCGTCCTTAGCGACGCGGTGGGTCTGGGTGTTTGGTATGTCGTAGATGGTGTGGATGGCCTAGGTACGTCCGTCGTTGAGCGCTTGTGCCGTCTGTGCTGACTCGACTCTTTATCAGCTAACGCCCTTGTTTCGACTCGTTTCGAGTCGCGGCATGCGACGCTCGTTACGCCGCCTATTCTCCATCGTCTTCCATCCCTTCCAGGTCGGTTCCCATCGTTCCGGCACTTCCGATCACTTCCGAAGCCTTCCGATTCGTCCTGACTGCCCAGTTGGCCTCCTGACCTTATATCTTGATCAGGTGCGTTCGTTCCGTCGCCGGTGTTGTTCGTGTCGCCTCTGGGACGTCTCTGGCACCTTCTGGAGTCCCTCAAAGCGACCGCTTCGCCTCCAAGGTCATCCAGCTCGTCTTGAGCTCTCCATGGTGAGTCTTCCTCCTCCTGGCGCTCCAAGTGTTCGTGTTGACGTTCTGACGCGTACCGCGGCTTCTTCAGCTGTTCCTTTGTGTCCTCGTCGCGTCTGGACATCGCCGACGCGTCCGCTTCGCTTCCCGGGTCGCCCTGCTCATCTGGAGCATCCTCTGGTGAGGTTTCTTTGACCTCGCGCTCTGGGCGTTCTTCGACGCGTTCTGACGCGTTTGACAGCTTCTTTGGCCGTCCCATAGCGTCCTCGTCATGTCCCGAAGCCTTCGATGCATCCGCTTCGATATCCGGGGCGTGTGGCTTGACTATAGCCCTCAGAGGTGAGTTATCTCTGACTTTTCGCTCTAAACGTTGTTTAACGCGTTCTGGCGCGTTCCACAGGTCCTTCAGCACATTCCTATGGTCCTCTGCATGTCTTAACACTCCCGACGCGTCCGCATTGACGCTGGTAAGCGCCTCATCAATGCTCGCTAACCTTTTCCTCTCCACCTTGAGCTCGACGCTGGGGGGTTTCCTCGTGTGGTTCGCAGCCTCGTCTGGGTGTTCTGGGTGTTCATGTGAGTCCATTGGACCATTTTCCGGTCGTCCTGGACGCTGACTCGTCCGTCTCGTAGCTAACAACTTCAGCGTGACTCGCTGTGAGTCACCGCTGGCGCTGTTCATTGTGCCTTCGTCACCGCTTCGTCGACCATCTATACCGCCTTCCCAGACCTCTTGACGCTCCTCAACATCATTTGTATCACTGTCGTTGCCTGCCAGTCCGGCCGTCGCATCTATGCGATCCTGTGTCTTGCCAACTAGGTTTAGTGCCCGATCTTCATCGTCACTGTCCGTACGGCCGTCCGGGGGCTTCATTTCCCATTGGGCATTCTCCTGCTCATGTCCAGGTAAGTCTTCGTTGACTGATAACTTCGTTCGGAGGCCCTCACCGCTATCTGACTCGACTGTCGCATCCGCGCGATCTCCAGGTGTGGTCGGCTCGTCTGCGCTGCTCATCGGCTCTGCATGGGCATGGTGGCCCCATGGGTCATCTACGACGTCTCCTGGTATGTCCTGACCGATTTTGTAGGTGTTCGCCTCAACAGTCCGACCTTTGGAGGTCTCGTCTGGCCTCCACGACCTCGACTTGGTCTGCTTGACCCTCACCTTGCCTGGACCTTCGCCTGGACCTTCCAGCTGGTCAGGGGGCTCTGTAGGCTCGTCAGGATGACGTTCGACGTCACCCGGCGCGTCTGCAGCGTCTTCTGACGGTCTTGGCTTTGCCATCTCGCTGTCTGCGTCTTCATCATCATTGGCCTCGTTTTCCCCACTCTCGATATCGTCGCAGGTTCCTGCTGCCCCCACGTCGCTCATGGCGACTCCTCGATCCTCTCCGCACGATTGTGATTCGTGTGGCGTCTGTATGGCGTCCTGGGTCCTCGACTCGTCGTTTGTCTCAAAGACTTCTTTGGCCTCAATGTGGTCCCGGCATTCTGCCCTCACGACCTTCTCGTCAGCTTCATCAACGCGTTTGCCATCTCTCGGCTTGAGCAGCTCGTCCTGTGGGTCGTCTGATGTGCCTGCTGGCCTTGTGGGCTCAGCGCACTTCGTGTTTGGGTTTGCGACGTTAGCAGTTGCTTCGTCGTCCTGTAGGCTAGCCGTTTCGATGACTATGGTGCGACGGACTTCCGTGTCCTCGCCTTCGTCATCCCTACCCCTCCAACTATTCGGCTTGACTTCTAGCAGGTTTTCCGTCTCGCGTTTCATCTTGCAACGCCTCCTCTGACTCTCTAACCCAGTTCTTAGCCTCTCATTGGCCACTTTCAGCTCTTGCGCAGCCACGCGCGGCGCTCTGTAGTGTACCATTGGTCATGTCGTCGTCATAGATGGTCCGAATCACTTAGCAAAGTACTTAAACTGTTCATGAGCGGTCTCGAGTTGAAGCATATTACAGAATGTTAGACTGCAGGATACTTGTAGTCACTGTTATATTAAGTAGGTAGTGTAAGTACTAACTTGCAGGATACTTGCAGTCACTAAGTATCCTAAGGTAGCTACTCGTCCAATGTTAGTACTAGCTTATGTAAGCTAAAGCGTAGGTAATCAATAAATTCCAACACTCCCCCTCAAGCTGAAACCCTGGCAAGGTGAATGCTTGCCTAAAATAAAGAGGGAAAGAACAATTAATATGAATATCTGAGTAAAAGCATCTATAAATGATGATGTTTCGTGTCCTTCGAGTGTCCGTCAGCCTTCAGGTCAACACTGCGCTCGAGCGGTTACCTGATATGGTAAGTCGCGGCTCGGCTATTGCAGCGCTCTTGCTGCTGGTCGTCCTCGCGTTCCGCACTTCCAGGATTGCTAACCTGTTTTCTATAGCCCATGTACATTGTGTACAACGTGTCCGATGCGTCCGATTAGGCCTTGACGCTGTCCAATCGTTGGGTGAGTCCAGCTACTTCTCCTAACTCTTCTAGGTCGCGATTTCATCCGTCCTCGGCGACGCGGTGGGCCTGGGTGTTCGGTAGGTCGTAGATGGTGTCTTGGAAGTGGAGTGGGTGGCCTAGGTGCGTCCGTCGTACCACGTTTGCGCTTTCCGTACTGACTTGCACCTTCTCCAGCTAGCGTTCGCGTTTCAACTCGTTTCGAGTCGCGGCGTGCGACGCTCGTTACGCCGCCCGTTTCCCGTCGTCTCCCGGCTATTCCATTGCCATTGCCGATGCTTTGGCGCTCCCATTGGCCCTAGACGTCTCCCAATCGACCTCGCTTGCCTATATGGCCTCCTAGCCCTGTATCTCGATCTGGCACATTCGTTCCATCGCTGGGGTCGTTCCTGTCGCGTCTGGGACATGCTTGATACCTTCCGGCGTCCCTCCACGTGCCCGCTTCGCCTCCTAGATCGTCTTGCTCCTCTCGAGCTCCCTGAGGTAAGTTCTTCGACTCCCTTCGCTCTGACCGTTTGCTAACGCGTTCTGACGCTGTTGATAGCTTCTTCGGCACGTTCCTGGCGTCCTTATCGCGTCTTGATGTCGCCGACGCGTCCGCTTTGCTTCCCGGCTCACCTTGCTCGACCTGGGCTTCTGGTGAGTACCTTCCGTCTGGTCGCTCTAGCCGGTGTCTAATGCGTTCCGACGCATTCCACAGGTCCTTCAGTTGGTTCCTAGGGTCTTCGGCGTGTCGACACGCCGTACGCTCT
Source organism: Brasilioporus rufonigricans (assembly GCA_038089195.1). Taxonomy (NCBI): domain Eukaryota; kingdom Fungi; phylum Basidiomycota; class Agaricomycetes; order Boletales; family Boletaceae; genus Brasilioporus; species Brasilioporus rufonigricans. Next base: position 57,106 of record JBBPKJ010000026.1, on the reverse strand, counting down.
AGATGCGTCTGGCAGAACTTGGACTGCGCGTGGCTTGAGGGGGAGTGTCAGAATTAGCAAGCAAGCGCGCAGCCACAGCCACGATCGCGACCCGCGCTGTCAATGACCGGTGCGCGCAGGGCCCGACGCGCCACATTGCCCGCGTACCTACCATCGTATGGACGCACTGTTTCACCCATATCGCGTATACTCATTCTTCCAGATTGCTGATGCAGCCCTTACTGTGACCCTTTACCCCTTAGTCGGACACAGTAGCAATTTTCGTATATAGTTTGTACCATTCGTGTTAGAACGCCTCAGTCCGTTGTACCGCACGCGACTGAGGTGAGCTTTTCGTACCGTAGTCATTACCTACTCGAGCTGACCGTCTGTAGTTTGCTGTCCCTCGATAGGTAAATACTGAATATAGTCCGTTGTACCGCATGCGACTGAGTTTGCTGTCCCTCGATAGCCGCGTGCCATCTATAGTGCATATTTCTACACGATATATCAACGGAGCATAACACAGCGTTATGTAATCGTACCATGCTCTTCCTCCTCTCTGTGCTCGTCCTCGTCCACGCCCAGCAAAATCTCACTATCAACACTGTCTCCTCCTTTTCTGCATCGACGACCTTGTTTGGTCTACCTTCATCTGCACAGCTGACTGTATCCGTCGCCATATGCTCGTCCGAAGCTTCGTCTGCGCACTTTTTCCTATCAAGCAGCGCTTCAAGTACCGTTCCCGGACCGGGTGGTACAAACGTCCATGAGATCCAACTCACCGATGGCAGCGGCCAGTGGTCGGGCCAAGCACCAAATGGTGGACTCCTCTCCGTCCAAAATCTCAATGAAGGATCCTTTCAAATAGCGGTATCAGACGACGGTATGTACTTCAGAACATTGTCTCAGCGTTCCTCTCCCATGATGCTAGGTGCGACACACGAGGTCCTCGATCAACTACCCCTACTAGGAGATACCACATCCAACCAGACCATTCTCTTTTCGCACACCTTTCTCCCTGTGCCGATCGAGCAACCGAGCTTTCCCAACTACACCCTCCCTCCAGCTAATTTATCTGCTCCAGATATCCCTTCCTCCATCCCCAATTTTACCCTTGTCGTAATGCCAACCTCTGTACAGCTCACCTCCCTCCCGCAGACCGCGTGTGCTCTATCAAACGCGTCATTGAGTGGTTCGATCGTCAGCAATGAGCCATGGCTGCGAAGCTCCGAAGGCTGGAGATACCAATGGCTCATTGAGGGCCTCTCACCGAGTACGAACTACACCGCCTATGTAATTCAGGACTCACTCAAGGTCAGCGGTCCCATCTATTTCGCAACAAAATCAGGCAAGTCGTCCTTTCTGTCGTCATCCACCTCTGACGATTTCCAATAGCGAGCTTCCCTTGCCCGCTCGTTTATTCTTTACCTTATTGCCCCTCTACTGCGTACGCCGTCCCATTACCACCGCTACCATCCCCCGCGTTCGGTTACGACGCTACGACACTTCCAGACGACATCACCTTACCTCTCCTCCAATACATGACCAACTTCACCGTGATGCTCTCTACGTTTGCATGCGGACGTGACCTTTACTCACCTCTCCAGACTTGCGCAGACTGCCAGTCTCAATACCGCACATGGCTCTGCAGTGTCTCGTTCCCGCTGTTCCGAACCTGGACCGGGCAATAACAACACGGTCTCTTCGCCGTCATTGGGGGACTCTATCCAGGCCCCGTTCTCCGCGCTCCAGCCACAACCGAGTGGTTCTCCGTCGAGAAATCCCAACTTTCCCAACGCGACGTACGATTATTCGACTCTGTTGCCTTGTCTCGAGACATGCCATGCGGTAGACCGGGCATGTCCGTACTTTCTCGGGACCAAGTGTCCAACGACCAAGTTCAATGCGGCGGCGAGCTACGGGATTGGATTCATCGACAGCGGAGACGATGGTGACATAGGCAACGGTCTTACTGGGGTGGCGCAGGACCGATGGGGGAATGTATGGTGTAACGGAAGTTAGAATATAAACACATTTGAACGTCTCGGTTAGTCTCAGGGACGATTGTTGTTGTAATGTACATCTGGTCCGTCGCGATAAATCAAGGCTGCTCCCCCACGAGCTAATAAACGACCGAGTTGCTGTGCACCTGTTGACGTCCACCGTTCAACGTTCAACGGTGGATGTCACAGACTTTGATGAGAGCCTCTGCAACAAGTTATTGCGAAAGCTCTCCTTAAAGTCCGTCAACCTCTACTCCGAGTTCAATCGAATAGGCCAACTGTTTATTAAGATCTACAAGTCTATGATCGAGGAGCGTCATCCATCGAAGGCGCCGGACGCGACGTCTATACCAAACGTGCTTTTCGCGAACCCTCTCATGGTCCTCTCCAGCTCGTCTTCGAATCCGACACTCGACCTGCCCAACACATCTCGAATCCATTGACGCACCTTGCTCGTCCAGAACGCCAGATCGATGGACAGCATCACGGCCCGAAAGAGGAGATAGTGCCAATGCTCTTTAGCACGTGCCGTCCATGTAAGATTCGCAGAGGTCGTCAAGGAGGCTGAAGCCCAGTGTCCAGTGATCTTGATACGATTGACAGGCGAACCAAGCGCCTGGTTGTTTCCTATGGAGAAAAAGTCAGGCGAGTACGGTAGGAATGAGACTTATCAGCACGAACCTTGGACGATCCTGGTACGTGTGGCCAGTGAGCGATCGTCATCGTACCGGTCACATCGAGCACTCACCTCATGTTCCTCCCAAGGAAGATAAGTTCTTTGGGCATCTTGTCCGTATCCAACAAGAAGCGCTTCAGTTTGGCCTTCATCCGCATGCTCTGCTCATACTGGTTCAACTCTTCTACAGGCCCACCCCCATTACCATTCAAACCGTTCTCCGTCTTGTTCTTCTTGCTATACCTCACCGGCCGCATCAACGTCGCGCTCGCAAACAAGTCTGGCGTGCCGATGCCCCACATCGTCGTCACACGTTCAATCGCGTCCCAATCCGCAGCCAACAAGCCCCGCCACAACGTCGCATACTCCCTCCTGAAGGGTTCCTCGACACGAACGTATAATCCGTGGTCGAGCAACACTAGTTGTGGATACTTGGTGTTCGAGGGATTGGGCCGGACGATGATGTTACCAGGGTGTGGATCGCAATGTACCCATCCCCAGCTGAACATTTGTGCGCTGAATAATTCCACCATGGCATGCATAATCGACTTGACGCCGCCTTTCAAGCGAACATCTTCCAGCAAGGGATGGACCCTGGAGGCTGAAACAGAGGTACTTTGGTTTTCCTCTCCCATCAACCTCCGAATCGCTGTCCGGTCGCTTAACCGCACACCGTCGATCCATTCAGTGGTGAGCACCTTCTTCGTCGAGTATTCAGGGTATACCTTCGGTATGTGTACCTTGCCAGTGAGACGCGGCTCCGCGGCGATAAATTGAGCAGTGACTCGCGCGTTCTGAGCTTCTTGCACGAAGTCCAGCTCCTGCCTCAGATGGTTATTGATAAAATCTGCGGAACGTCGTGTAAGCGACCCGTTCTTCGCCTGAAGCCGGAAGAAATAAAGGAGAAGGAGAGAAAAACAACCCACCAACGGCAAAATAAACGGGCAGATCAAACAACCAGTTCTCGAATACCCACATCACCATACGGAATGCGCCGAGATCCCATTCGATCTGTTTCGTTACATCTGGTTTTTGGATCTTGACTGCCACCCACTCGCCATTCTTGAGCTTAGCACGATGAACTTGGGCAACGCTGGCGCTCGCGATCGCTTCTATTTCAAATACGTCAAAGATGCCATTGGAACCTTCAGGAGGGTGACCAAATTCGGATTGAAACACAGACAGTATGGCGGCATAGGGTATCTGAGGTGCATCATCAAACAGACGGGCGAATTTGTCTTGTATCGGACGCGGCAGAAGTGGTGAATTGGCACCGATGGCCTGACCTGAAGGGAGGTGGCGTGAATGTTTCGATTGGAGTATCTTACTGCCCCCGCCGACGTGCGCACCTATTTTGATGTAGAGACCGCCATTAGAGGTGAATAGGTTGTACATCCTGTCCGCTACGCGGGCGTGGAGTTGCGGTATTTGATCAGCTCTTTCGGGCTGGAAGTTGAGCTTGTAGTCTAGGGATATCATGGCACACTACGATGGGACATCTTAATATGGAAAAGTGAAAGCGCAATGTGAAATGAAGACGAGTTCAGCGCCGTATGGCTCCGAAAGTACCTCGAGTGGCGGATGAATGAACGGGTTCGAGAAGACAGACTCACCACCCAAAGGGTGCGAAAGTTGCGGCTCACAGCAGAAGCATTGAATTTTTGGTCCAGGAACCAGAGCGTACCAAGTGATACTGCCACGTAGGCAGACCTTCTGCCAAAGTTGCGCCAGAGTGAGTGATGGTGGGAGGGTGGAAGCGTCGAGAGAGATCTGCGGTCGATGTGCCAGTGGACGAGCGGTCGTTTTGGAATCAACAAGGACGGAAACCGCTTTGAAATGATGGCTGACAGAAACATGGCAAAGCTGATAGCACCTGCAGGCTTGCAGTCATGAACGCGGTTAGAAGCTGGTCAAGACCAAGCTAAGCGGCGTAATGACGCAAGCCGGTACAGGCAGTGCGGTCCGGGCCGCGCATCCGCCAGTGATCGAGCACTGCGGGAAAAGGTCAAGCCAATTCGAGTTGACGATGATCGACAGTCGGTTGTTGGGTAAGAATGTTGATGATGGAGAGTTCAGGTATTTGGCTCTTATCCTGACCCTCGTTCCAGCAAAGGGAGGCGAGTGCATGCACACCCCAAGTTGCCACTTCTGTCATTGCTGGTGCACGCGAGGGATATTCATGTCCCTTATCTCCGCAAGCAGGTACCCCGAAGACCAAACTATTCACAAACGGAAACTTATTTCTGGTAAGTCACAGATCTTGCCATGGTCGAGCACTTGACGAGCACTGGATTGAACGGGACGGTGGGAATCTACAGCAGTACAGCTCGCGCCACGCTCCTCGCGTCTCAAACCAGTGCCAGTACGGTCTGAGCAATTCAATTGAACAGATTGAACCGTTATAATCCGGGAATGGCCTGGAGCAGTCGAGGATGCTTGTCAGGCCGGCTCGAGCTACCAGTTGATCGTTTCGGGTTGACTGCACGGTCATGCCATCCTTCCGGTTGTAGTATGAACTTAACATAGGTTGCCAGTTGCCGCTGTGCCTTTCAAAGAACAAAAAAGACATCACAGGTTTACCTAACACATATGACTAATCTCAGCGGTCAACTTATAAGGGACAGATGGGTCCACTTGCCGCTTAACTGATTGCTCGCCCTCGAATGGTCCCGACGCCTCTACATTCCCCACGGTCTTCTCGCCCCATCATTACCCTCGTGTCACTATTATCGCAACATGTGCCCAACATCGTTCGTCGTCTTCGTGGCTCCAATAATGATCCCACCCTCTTGCATACCTACGCGAAGCGTGCCACATCCGACCCCGGCAGTCCCGAGTTCATCGTCTTTGCCTGTCTCATTCCCGTCCTCGTGTTGTTGTCTGGTGTTTTTGCCGGTCTGACATTAGGGTACATGAGCTTGGACGAAACCCAGCTTAACGTGTTAAGCATCAGCGGTACCCCGTCTGTTTCCTCTGACACGTGTTCTGTGTATTCTTGCTCACTTCTCTATGCTACAGTCAGCAGAAGCTTTACGCTGCTAAGATCAAGCCCATCCGCGAGAACGGTCACCTACTTTTGGTGACACTCTTACTGGCCAACATGATCGTGAACGAGACACTGCCCATTATTTCTGACCCCGTTCTGGGTGGAGGCGTACAAAGTGTCGTCGTTAGCACAGTCCTGATCGTCATGTAAGTTTTGCAGTCTAGTCTAGAACCTCGACGCGTGGATCCACCCGATTTGACGTCATGCCCTCAACCTTTTCCCACATATCCAAGTCGAGACTTCAGTTTTTCATTTTTTCAAGCTCAACCTGTTACTGATTTTGTTTCTTATGCTAGCTTTTCGGAAATCATACCACAGTCTCTTTGTACTCGCCACGGTCTCTACTTGGGTGCCAAGATGGCCGCTTTTACCCGTGTTTTGATCTACCTTCTGGTTCGTTTTGTGGTCATATGACTTGGTCCACGTGTGAGCCACTTATGAGTGTAACGTAATAGGGGGTGGTTGCGTGGCCTGTTGCGAAATTGCTTGAATTCGTTCTTGGACCGCATCACGGTATCATCTACCGTAGGGCAGGTTCGTACCTGCAATCCTCGTTATGATACCGTACTGAATTTCTTGGCGTAGAGCTCAAGGAGTTAATTGCAATGCATTCATCCATGTCTCCACATGGTGGTGACTTGAAGTCGGACACTGTCACCATCATCGGTGCCACGCTTGACCTGCAAGAAAAGGTCGTGAAACAGGTGACGTACCCACTTGTTTTTTGCATCGTTGACATCCTGAAGTTGAGGTGAATAGGCCATGACTCCCATTGACGGCGTTTTTATGCTTTCCATCGACTCAAAGCTAGACTACGACACGATGAAGGAAATTTGCCTGACCGGCCACAGTCGCGTACCTGTTTACGAAGAAGTAGAAATTCCCGTGGACTCTTCTAGTCCTCTCGAGAAGGTCAAGAAAATTATTGGCATCCTTCTCGTCAAGCATGTATGTCACCGTTACCCCACACCCACAATCCACCTAACTTCAGTGCCAGTGTGTAATGCTCGACCCCAAAGGTAAAGGAATGTTCCCTGTCTGCGTACACTTTCTGACCGTACGACCGTTCAGATGCAGTCCCATTGCGCAAGATACCTCTGAACAGGGTTCCTTTCGTTCCGAACAACGAATCCCTACTCGGCATCCTAGATAAATTCCAGGAGGGCCGCTCCCATATGGCTATCGTCTCTCGTTTCAGTGTCGAGAAAGCTGCCTCCGTCAAGAAGGTCGCGAAGCGTACTCTCACCCAGCGTCTGCGTCAGAGCGTCGGCATTAGTGATTCCAGTGACTCCAGCGAATCCAGCGATGAAGAAGACTCTAACACTAGGCACAAGTCGGGTACAAAAGGTCCCAAGGAACTTCCCAAAGGTGTATCGTGGGCTGAAGACTCTGACAAAGAGCCGGCAATTCAAAGTGATAGTACCACGGAGCCGAACATCGTGGAGAAGGAAGTCAATGGAACGTCCATAACGGTGAAGAAAGACGTTAGGTCTAGGAAGCGACGTCAACGTCGAAAAGCGGACCTTGAAGCTGGGCTGGCAGAAGAAATGGAAACAGGTGTTAACGCCAAGGATAAGCAGAAGAAAAGGTTACCCAAACCCGGGACTGGATTGGAACAAAACATGCCCGCTGACGCTCTTTTAACCAAGAAGGACGCCAAGGATTTTCTGCAGGGTATCGATCCCGCGATCATGCCACTCGGTATCATCACCCTTGAAGATGTACTCGAAGGTACGATATGACTTCTTCTCGCGCTTACAGTCTCTAATATCAACTCTAGAGTTGATTGGTGAAGAAATATACGATGAATTTGATGTCGAAGCTGCTAACGGAACTATATCATCTTTTGTTCCCTCCGAGCCTGCTAGCACTAACAGACTACCCGAAGCTGAAACATACGCCGATTTCGCACCGCAGACTAATGATGCTTTCGTCACGAGAAGTCCCATTCTTCGTCCACTCAATACCCGTAGTCTTGGCTTCCTACATTCAACGAGTGCTCCTCCTAGTCCTCGCAATCGCAGCAAGGCTCTATCCGTGTTTCCTGTCCTTACCCATTCGGCTCAACTAAACGCGCTTGAAAGACCCACCGCTAACTCAACCACTCACCCCACCGAGGGCCCTGACGTAACCACGATCGTTACCTCCGATGAACCCAATATCAAAGGGGAACTGACCAAGGAATCTATCGTAGCTTCCGAAACTGTTGTTGATATGCCTCTGCCTTCGCCTCTGAAGAAGCGCCCCATCAGCACTTCCGGTATTGCTTCACTTCTCGTCAATTCTGTTAGTCCTGCTACGTCTCGGTCTGGCTCTCCAGCACCCTCTATCGAAGCCATCATACTGGAGAGGAAGCGTCGTCTGGCCGCCACCGGCACCGGTAAAGATGCAGGACCCATGGTGGCACGTACCGTTCCGGGTGCGACCGAGAGCTACGATGCAAGAGTACCAGCGCTGCGAGCTCCGGCAATATCTTCCAAAGGCACGAGCAAGTTCAAGAGCAGTCCCCTTGGAGGCGGCGAACAGACCGGCGTCGTCATAGCTGAGAAGGTCAGACAAGGTACCAAGGACCAGGAAGCGGATGCTCGTATACCCGACGAGATGGACAAGGCCGCTCCGGATAAGAAAGAGGACGACTCGGGCTACTTATAATATGAGTTACGGCAGCCGGAGCTAAGCATGCTCTCGTAGGTCTCAGATCTGAGTTGGTTCTCACGATGATACCTAGCAGTACTATATGGCTCTTTGATCTTTCATTACCTTGTTAGTTCTCGATCTCGTATGCTGTTTGTGGCGGCGTTGAGCTGCACTATACCCTATGTAGCACAAAGCGTTGCAATGTTAAACTATACACTTGCACTATTAGTGTCCGAAATGGCAAGTCGCGTGGAACTACAGAATGCCCTTCAGGGATTTCAAACTTAACTCGCCCATAAGTTCAGGGCCCCAATTATCCCCCCATGTGTCCCATGCCAAACCCGTGCTGCGTAGTCCATCGCTGAGCCTGGCTTCCATGCCAGAACCTCTTCTCACCTCCTCCTTCATCTCGAGCCCTACGCCTTTCAGACCGTCCAAGACCGCGCGATACAACGTCTCCTCTGTAGGACCCTGAACCCCCCTACCCGCGACCTTGCCATCCAAGACAGCCAGCGTCGCGAACGCCACCGGAAGGCCGACACATCTGGACATCGCAGACGCGCTCGCGGTACCGTACGACACCAGCGACGACGTATACACTTGCGTCTCGTCCGGGGATGCCTTGCCTGGGATGGACGCAGGCTGGGCGACGATTTCGTGGGAGAGCACAACGAGGTCGCGTTCGCCGGGGTTGTACCTCAGCTTGTGTGCGAGCACCGTGGCGAGCAGGTCGATCGGCGCAACGGGCGTGGTGGGCAAGGTCGGCAGGTCGTTCGTCGCGGCGCCCGAGTGGACAATGCCGAACCAATGCAGTGCCTCCAATGCGCGTTCGCGGTGCTGTTTGTCCGGAACGACGTTCGAGAGCGCAGAGACGAGCGAACTCAGGTCTTCAGGGATGTCCTCGTCCATCGTTCTCTCTAACGCGAGTCGGGCGAGCTCTGACCAAGAATGAGGCAAGACGTCAAATGGCTCCGTGTCCAACAACCCGATAGATTTGAACGAATGCATGAGATTAGCAAACCCGGGGTATCTGTATATCACGTATGAGACGCCCCCCAGCGAGTCGGGATATACACAATGGGCGCACCTCAAAGTACCTCGCAAGACCGTTCGCAGATCATCGAGTTTCCCAAGGCCGTACGTATCCACGTATGGGAGACTATCTCTGTTTGCAATACCCTCTAACTTGAGATTGTCTGCAATAGGAACATCAGGGAAGGAATGTTTCAAAATGTTCTCTCCAGAGATCTCTGTGACCTATCAAATCCAAGTTAGATAGAGTGAACATCAGGCGTCTAATGGTGCGCACACCTCTCCATTCAGCTTGAATCTGGCGCTATTGAGTGCGGCATTAAGCACACCTCTTGGGCTCCAGCTGAATTTATACCCCAGTGGGACGTTTGACGCCTCTGGAGCAGGAAGGCCGCCGCAGAATGAAGTGAATGAGAGGACCCGCTTGTTCTCTTTCTCAAGCTGCTTGAGCAGTGACAGTGCAGAGCAGTGGTCGATACCAGGGTCTAACCCGATCTCATTCAACAGCACGACGTTGGCAGATTCCGCTCTACGACACAAGGACCACAGTCAGCACTGGTTGTAAATAGCGAGCAAAGGTAAACATACCTGTCATGCAAGGCGCGCATGGCGGGCGATATATATGACGCTGTTACCATGTGCTTATGATGCTGAATGCATAGTTCGGCGATAGATGGATGGAATGGCACGGGTAGAAGACTAGACACAACACGGTCGCCTAAGGGTTTCCGTTCGTCGCATGATCAGATCTGACCCACCTAATGATCACATCAGCTCCCTCAACAAGCCGCGAAACCTTCTCTCGGTCCTCAACGTCCAGCAAACATACACTGGCATTAGAAAGGCCACGGATCAAATTCTCGGCTTCTTGGCGCGAGTTGCTGGCTAATAGGTAAATATCGGTGAAACAATAATATCCAGGAGGATCCAATAAGTCCATGGTGGTAGAATACAAATACAAATGCACTACTGACCGACGACTAATTCAATGTCAGGACGCTTGCATATTTCCTGCACTGCAGGTCCAGCGACCATTCCGCTCCCGAGCATGAGGACTTTCTTTTTCCTCGAGAAACTCTCCGGCCTGGCATTAGACCGTCGCCACTCATCAAGGGGATCCTCCAGCCAGGTATGAGTTCCTTGGAGCTGACCACCTCTGGCGACGGTGGCCGTCTTCAGAGCCTCGGAGTACTCCTGCTCCACAGGCTGACCCCTGTATTCTTGGATCACAGCTTTCAAGTAAGGCATTAATACTCGACAGAAATGTTCGGATGCATCCAAGGGCAGGCTGGACGGGAGGATATCCACGGACATTATTTGCACACTTGGGAGATGGGCCGGAAGTGTCGGGGGACGGTGACTGAAGAAAGGTTCTGAGATCGTGGATGCATGCGACATGAACTCGAGGCCACCCTATAAAGGACGAATGACATCAAGTAACGATTCATGACAACATGAGCAACCACTCACTCCAATGTCACAACTAATGTCGCCAATCGTCCCAAACCTCCCACGACCCACTTCTGCAGCACGAGTAAGTGCTGTTGTCAAAGCGTCATTCGTCATCAGACGAGGAAACCCTGGAAGCCAGCCGACTCCATTAAGGAAGAGAGTAAGGTAAGGTGCGACCTGGTCCGGCGACTCCAAGTTTGAATCGATATGTGAACGAGTAGACAATTCCCGTACCTTCGCAGCAAAATCAGACTTGTAAACAGAGGGGTTCTCATAATAATGCGGTCTATCGTAATGGCCACCATCGGTTCGTGAGAGATATTCAGCGGGGGAAGCGTGAACTAGGTATATCTAGACGAATCATCAACATCGAAGGCCCCATGGTTATGGATGATGACCAACTACCTTATGCAAGTCGGTATCTGAACGGCAACTATCATCGAGATACCCAAGGATGGTTAGACAAAGACGACATACCTGGGTTGTTTACGAGTGCAGGAAGATCTTGCACTCTAACTTTCACGATTGGTAGCTCGCCCAGGATGGAAAGTACACCATGGGAAACATTCCCATTCCTAAAAAGTGATTGTAGAGAAACTGAAAAGCGATGGGCAACAATCATTTACCCTGTCAAACCAATGACGAAGGGTCCAAGGGACTTGGGAGTTCCATCCTTGATGATTTCCTCACCAACGGCCCTCAAGGCCGCCCGCAATGATGGCAAAGCAACATGGGTGTGAGGTCGAGGAGTGTGCTGGAATCAAGAGTATCATAAACAATGTTGGAGTTCAGATATCATTATACTCACGAGAAATGGTGAGGCAACCCCAAGCCTGAGGTGGGCATGGGCCAAAGTGGAAAGGGATTCCAGCGCACCGGCAACTAGGAGACATAAACCAGTTAGCGCCAAGGGGCGACAGTCATATGATAATATTCCCACCTCCAGCAAACCATCCAAAAGCAACCGTTCTCTTCCCATCAGGTCCCGTGAGAAGCTCATAGTCTATTAGTCTCGAGGGAAGGTCACGCTGGGGATTGTGGCTCAAGAAACGGGACAGGAGTTCCATGTTATAAGGTTGTCCCTTTGTGGTGTGAGAGAACATCAGGTGAGTGCGAGGCACTGGAGAATCGATGTTTGCACTGCGCCAAGGGGATACCGGGGAGGTTATGAGATCATCAAGCGGTGGCTCTTTGATGCCGAGGACAATGTGCGCGGGGTCAAGATTAGGATGGATCCTTGCACCAGCCTATAACGAATGCCTCAGTTTCATATACAGCACCACGGTCTAGGTGCCCGTTTCCAAGTGGTAGGTCACGGACCTTGAGAAACTGGTGTACCGGAAAGACTCTCCTGTCACAATCCTGAATGAGGACATCTACATTCTCCTCGTGGACTAGGGACTCGACAGCGTCGGGTGTCAATGGGCATCTCCGTTCCCAAATTCTAACTGGGTTCTCGCGACGAATGCCAATAGTGAGCTTGGAGGGTGAGGCCGGTGAGGGAGCGACAGTAGCGAACGAAGCCCGTCGTACGTGCACGGCGCGTTTAAGCATCTTTCTCGAACCTTGGATGCCGCTAGGATTCTGCGAAGTGGTAGCAGCCGGGTACCAGGGTCCGCTTATATACTTACCGAGTCTTGGCAGGTGATGATGGGCCCTCGCCGTGATCCGCCCGGGGCGGCGCCACCCATGATGGCATCACAAGGCTGGGGTACATGGCACTGTCCTCGGTGCAACGTACCAACTCGCCAGTGTACTATCACGGGAACAGACCCAAGACCTTGCTATCGAGTACGTTCGAAAATGAACAGTAAGACGAAGTTGAGCCTCAAAAAAAGAAGGCACCCGACTTATGGAATTTCCGTCGTCTTCGGCATGTCACCAAAAGATACGCCGAAGGGGAGTCGAACCCCTGCCGCTTGCTTGGAAGGCAAGCATGATAACCGCTTCACCATCGGCGTTTTACAACAGCAGCTCGTGGTTCCTCTTCATGCCGCCTCTGTATACTAGCAAGCTCTATCTCGGGTCTGCAGTGAGTCCAGTCGATGACCATTCGCTTCCGCTTCACTGACTAAACGTGAAGTCCTTACAATGACGGCAGATGTGGATTTGAGTGGAAAGTATCCAGGTGGGTTTCTATATCTATCAACGATACTGTCTCAAGGGTCTCCCCATGCTCATGTTGACCGTTGCCTCCTGAAACTTAGCAAAGGATCATGCCACCAGGACCTTTAACACGCTGTTCAAGTCTTTGTCTGCAGAGGACAAAAACAAGGTATCGATTCTTGGAGCGTTGGGTAACTCATTGCCGTTGGGCTCACCGACGCTTATCCCAAGCCTCATGCAATTCTGTTGGCTGGTGGCACTACCCCCTACCGGAATGACACAGACCGCGAACTTCCTTTCCGTCAAGAATCCAACTTTTTCTATCTTACCGGTTGCAATGTCCCTGGCTCATACTTTTTGGCACTCTATGACCCCACATCCTCTACTCCCGCTCAAGCTCAGGGGGCGGAGTACACGCTGAGAACTACTTTATACATTGTTGAACCCACACTGGCGGATCTATTGTGGTCTCCGGCTCCACCCACCCCTCAGGAAGCACGCGACATGTATGCTGTGGACGAGATCGAGCATCCTCCCAGCCTCGTAGTTACTATCTCACAACTTCCCAAAGGGACAGTCATTCATCTCCTTCCTCAAACGGACCAATTCCCTAGCGTCGCTGCCAGTAACGTGGGTGGTCTGAAAGCGGTCCTGGAACTAGCATCAGGAAAGACGACCGAATATCTTCTCCCAGCACTTCACAAGACGCGACTCATCAAGGATTCGTATGAGGTCGCCATGATCCGCAAAGCTAACGATATCAGTTCACGAGCTCACGAAGTCGTCATGCGCGTGCTCGGCTTGGCTGTCGCAGGGAAGATTAGGAAGCAGTCTGCGGATACACCCCCTCTACCGGGAGAATGGCTAATTGAAAAAGAAGCTGAAGCAGAGGCGATATTCGTAGCTTCGTGCAGGCGAGAAGGGTCAGTTATCTCGAACTGCTCCAAGACGAGTCTCATACTTGATCTCAGTGCTGTACATCAAGCTTATCTACCTATCGTGGCAGCATCGACACGGGCATCAACACTGCATTATTGTTGCAATGATCGTGAATTTGCATGGGGTCCAGTAAATCATCAAGACACGGCAAATAATGGCAACCTTGCGCATGTACACTCTCGTGACAACCGCGACGAGGGGAAAGAATTGTTACCCCAGGTTCTATTGATCGATGCTGGGTGTGAGTGGGATTGCTATAGTTCGGACAGTACGTGTTGGCCTATCCGACTTTCTCGATATCATCACGGCTGATCCGTAACTTTGATTACAGTCACTCGTACGATGCCAGTTGGTAATGGCGGGAAGTTCACGCATGAAGCTAAGAAAGTGTACGAACTTGTATTGAGGATGCAATCCGTAAGTTATTACTTCTTCGCATCCCTTTTGCACTCGTACTAGGAGATACCGACCATGATTTGTGTAGGAGTCGTTCAAGATCGCTAGGCCTGGAACGCACTGGGACGATGTACAGTTATTATGCCATCGTGTGCTGGTAGATGGATTCTTAGACATGGGTATATTCAAGGATCCTAATGGGCCAGGTCTGTCATTCTCCCTGTACCCGTGTTATTCCACGTTACCTCACAAATTTTCTGCTGATCCTCCGCCCAGGCATCAGTGGCCACCCAAGCGTCACCAAGACAACTGTGAAGTCTCGAGAGGCACTCTCCGAGGAAATTCTACTCACAGGCCTCAGTGCGGCCTTCTTCCCGCATGGTCTAGGGCATTCCATGGGTATGGATGTACACGACGTACCCAGCGCAAGCAAACCACCTGGGAGCGGCAAATACTTCGTCGATGGTTACGACAAAGTGAACGGTCTACCCGGCGGACATAAGGATTTCTACAAATACCTGAGATTGAGGTTAGAATTGCAGCCCGGGATGGTCGTAGTAAGTCGACGGTATCTGCATCGCCGCACCCTTCACTTGTTAACTAAATATCGGAACCAGACCATCGAGCCAGGCGTTTACTTCCACCCCACCCTTCTGAAGGCCTATGGCGTTCACAGTTCTCGTTACGTCAACAAAGAGGTTCTCGCTCGCTATGAAGGCATGGGAGGGGTGCGGATCGAGGATGACGTCTTAGTTACAGAAACTGGCTGCGAGAATCTAACGAAGGTTCAAAGCGGGGTGGAGTGGATTGAAAGGGTCTGTGCTGGTAGGGATCTCGCATAAGGTATGACTAAGCGAGCTGCTACCGTGGGTTCTCATTGATTGATCTCGTATGAACGAGACTTTACATGTAAATATACCAACGTGTTGAAAAGCAATCATAACT
Organism: Brasilioporus rufonigricans; assembly: GCA_038089195.1. Taxonomy (NCBI): domain Eukaryota; kingdom Fungi; phylum Basidiomycota; class Agaricomycetes; order Boletales; family Boletaceae; genus Brasilioporus; species Brasilioporus rufonigricans. Next base: position 41,892 of record JBBPKJ010000026.1, on the reverse strand, counting down.
ATACTGGACCGGAGTCACCAAACAGTCTAGCGCTGATAACACACTTGCATTTACTCATCACGTGAGTCTAGGTCACCGAAACTAACATAAGCGGAACCGGATGGACAGTGAATTGTGCATGTGAGGCATAATAGAGGGTTTCTTCCCCCAATATCATACCTCAGCCAACCATACTTCGCTTTCTGCCGCGGAGACGGACTGTAAATTACGTGTTAGTGCTTAGCAGTTCATTACACAGTAGTCGCCCTCACCCTCATCAAGTCTTTTCTTGATCTGATCCCAGTCTTGCCCGACGCGTTTCCCGTACGCCTCGAGAACAGATGCAAACAGAGGTTCAGATTCAGGATGCGTTGACGCAAAAGCACGTTCCAAAACATAAAGGTCCACCGCCTTGTCTTCTACAAGGGTAGAGTGATAAGCCAACCCAAAGTCAATCAACACCTGGATGACATATTAGAAAATAACTCGAGCGTCTCGTCTTAACACACTAGATCATTGTTGCTTGCTCTGAGTAACATATTCGACGTGGTCAGGTCCCCGTGAATGATATCAATAAGATGCAGTTTGGAGATCTCCACGCCAATCTTCTCCATGAGCGTTTCTGAAAAAAGTGCGATCAGCTAAATATGCAAACTTTTTCGCTGCAAATTACGGACCCATGGTAATATCATCTGAGCAGCCCCATTCGGCTGCTCGAGTACCTACGGTGTCGGGAATTTCTTCATAGTCTTGTTCCTCTCCGTTGTTTTCTTCGTCGTGGTAAATGAGCCGATAGCGTGGCTCGTCAGTTCCTGCTGGAATTAAATAGCGCACAGCTGGGCCCTCTATGAATTCTAACCCCAGACAGTCTTCGGACGCGTCTACCAGCCTGATGCCCGGCACATTCACACCCGCGCTGCGATGAACCAAGGTCGGATTCAGTCGGGCCAGATCCCAAGTAATCGAGTGAGGTCAACCCGTACCGCAGACATCGCATCAAAGTTCGAGCTTCCCCAAGCAAGCGCTGCCGTCTCAGCATTACATCCAAGGTCGAATGTCGGTAGCGCTTAGGGAACCGATGTTTGAATAGAATGTCGTCCATGACCGGGGTTGACGGACAACCCGCTTTGATGTCAGCTTCGAGGGGACCCCAGTCATCATGCGAAGACCGGAACCTGATGTAGGTCTTGAAGACCCTCTGAAAGGGCCGAAAGTGGTCGACTGATGAGTACGAATATCTCTAGTAGAGCTAATATTGGGACTTGCAGCCTCAGCACCCTGAGCAACCCATTTCGACATCTCCAGCAAACGCTGCGCTGGGATCCATACAGCGGGATCAAATTTATCAAAGACCATCTCATCGATGAACTTCGTCAAAGCTGGTTTGAGACGGTGAAGCACTGGCAGGGAAGAAAGTGGTGACTCGTCTTCAAGTCTCCAAAGTCCGAGTCCAGCTGATAAGATCAACCAGTGCTTCGACTTCTAAATATGGCAGTAGTATGGATAGCCGGCCGGACAACCGCGCTCAACGAAGCATTGTCACGGTCACATCAACCTACTCAGTGGCTGCCACTGGTAGCGCTGCGGTGCGCTTGCGATCGCCCGATATGGTAAGTCGCAACTGGGCTCTGGTACGTCCATCTCACGTCCTATCGCCTTGTAAGCATCCGACATACTTGTTTCTGTCCCGACGCGGTTGTACAAGTTGGTATGTACATGTTCTGCTGGCAGTGGTGTTGACCTTTCTAGGTCGCGTTTTCAATCGTCCTCGACGACGTGGCAGGTTCGGAACGTGTGTAGAACGTCTGGGATGCTTTTGTGGTGGTGTGGACGGCCTAGGTGCGCTTTACATCTTGTTTTCACGTTGACTTGTCCTCTTGCCAGCTAGCAACTTCGTTTCGAGTCGTTTCGAGTCGCGACGCGTGTTGCTCGTTGCGCCACCAGTTCTATCTCGCCTCCCGACAATTCCGTCACAGTCTCTATCATTTTCGTGCCTTCAATCGCGCTCTACAATTCTCGATTCATCTTGTATCCCAACGTGGCTCCCTGGCTGGTTTCTTCGACTTGGCGGGTTCGTTTCACCATTGCCGTCATCACTATCGCCTCCAGGACGTTTATGGCATGCCTGAGAGCCTCTCCGTACGTCCGCTTCGCCGTTTGGATCCTCTAACTCGTCTCGAGCACTTGGTGGGTTCTCCTCTCTCCTTTGTTCTAAGCGTTGTTCGGTGTGTTCTGATGCGGTTTTCAGCTTCTTCGGCCAGTAAATGTCATACTCATCGCGTCTGGATGTCGCTGACGCGTCCGCTTTATTTTCTAGCTCGCCTTCCTCGACCTGGGCCTCCTTGGGTGCCTAGTCGCTCTAACCGTTCCCTGACGCGTTCTGACGCTTCTCGTAGATTCATCAGCACGTTCCTATGGTCCTCTGCACATCCTGACGCTCCCGACGCGTCCGCTTTTGGTACATCCATGATGTTATGAGCACTGACTTGTCCCACAGTTGATAGCAGTGGAAGCCCACCGTGGCCAATGGCAGGAACACTGAGGGATCGGGCGGAACAGAACTGGACCACAATCTCTATGGGCGACTACGAGGTACGAGGACAAGGGGCGACTGTGCTACATCTACGTAGTGCAGCGGGATATATACTGTAGTGCACGTGATGTATATGCCAATGGGCTTACAGGTCGTTCAGCCACCGTGTTGCGTAATCACATAATATTTTGAACCGAAGTCCACATGATAGTATACTCTAGCAACTAAGTATTTCAAAAATAGTACACCCATCCACTGGCACTTGAAACAAACACCTGTACTACATAACAATTCTGTAGATCTCATTCATTCATCATGGTCAGAGTAGTATATAGTTGAGTTCTATGGGTCACAATGGTTCTTTGCATATAAGTTGTACTTCATGATGTTCTGATCATATTTCTTGGGTGAAAATTTAACTAATAGCTATCTACTCATTGAACTATGTGGGCTAGAAAAGTAAAAGTATCCATGACATGTGTAAACAGGTCTGATAAATATACTTTGCAATGTTTGATCCAGAGAATAGTTGTTGTGTGTTTTGCCAGGATGATGCCAGTGAGGCATGTCTGGTGAGCACCATCAAACACTATCATTATCTTATCAGGAGCGAGAACATCAGAAACGAAGGCATGGAGTCCAATGGTGGTGGGAGTGAGATAGTTGCTAATTTTGGTAAACTAAGCAGAGATCAATATCTGCTTATTCATCAACAAGATATACCTTTTTAGTACAGTACAGTACAGCATATTGCATTAGCTCATATTGCATAACCACCATATTGCATAGCTTTTTGGGGGGTCCCGAGTTGGGGCCAGCCAAAATGAACGATTTTTTGCATAATGGATATTGCATAGGGTTGAGACGTGATTATGCATTATGGTGGGGGCTTAAGGGCAAGTAAGACTAGATGAAGCTTCTTGAAATGTGTCATAATTGAAGTTTTCACATCGATGAGAACTCTCCCAGCATGATCTCAACTATGGTTGATGCGAAGTGGAAGCTAGATAAGCCAGCCGATTATCCATCAGTGAAACAGCAGAAGCTTACTGACACATCCAGTACAAATGCCCCACCACAGAAATCACGCCAGCACCTTACACTGGTGGATTGGCTTTTGGTGTATTCCTATGTTGATTTGCACCCAGACTGTAACGTTGAGAGCACTTCTATGCTTGAGACTTACTGTTGTCCTAGACCTTGGGAGGTACTTACAAAGAGACACAACATCCAAGGAGTTGAACTCAAGAGGATTTGGCACAAGGAGCACAGTAGTGCATTTAGATAAATGTAGAACTAGCTAAGGGACAAGAGTGACTACTGAGCTAGTTGATATAATACAATTGGAGCAGAGCTAGAATGGAAAGTAAATAGAGGTAAATGGGGACCTGCCTGCACTTGGACCAAGACAACAAGGGCAAAGGGTATTAGCTAAGCAAGAAAGCTGGAATCGAACCAACAAGACAAGAGCTTAGCTATAGCTATTGGTGAAGAGATCAGAATACGCAACACTATAAGAGAAGTGTTGTAGGAGGGGTTAGTCCAAGATAAGAAGTTATCCAAGAAAGTAAGCCATCACATCATCAGGGAAGAAAACAACAAGGAAAGGGGAGTAAGACTCATGAGGAAAAGGTGTCATATGGGTAAAGCAAAAGAGAATCAGAAAGAGTCTAGAATGGAGGTGGTTTACCATAACACAGACACTCTGCAAAGCGACATTGTGAAACACTTTCAAACACGCCCTGAAGGCGCCCTCATCTTTACTCAGTTGACATTGTCACGCAAACTGCAAGCACGTCCCAAAATGAAGGAATGTGTCAATGACAACCCCTCTGCTTTATCATCAAAGAAGCCATGCAAAGTTGCTAGGCCAGATATTGAGCATGTGCTTGTCCTCTGGGTATACCATATGGAGCGAAAGAGAGAGATGGTCTCAGGTCCAATGCTCAAGGAAAAGTGGAGGCGATTAGAGGAAAAAGCTGGAGTTCCTGAAGCTGAAAGGCTCTCTGGTGATGGCTGGATACACTCTTTCTGTAAAACTTACAAACTTCGTGCAATTCATCAACATGGAAAAGCTGCTTTGGTCAATCAAGAAGCTGTCCAAGCCAAAAGATTGCATATTCAGCAGGTTCTCGCTAGCTATGCCCCACAAGATTGTTTTAATGTAGATGAAACAGCATTTAACCCCTAGTAAGTTCTTTGGTTATCTAAGTGCATGCTATTGAAATTTATGTCCAGCTCTCCAGCTGACCAAGGGCTTGCAACAAAACAGCTAAGCGGGAAAAAGAAAGAGAGATTTCGTATCACCATTGCCATTGCTTGCAATGCAGATGGCACAGAAAAACTTGACCTATTTTTCATTGGGAAGTCTGCAAAGCCACAGTGCTTCAAAAAGAAATCACTAGAGGAACATGGATTCTATTACCGTAGCAATATGAAGGCATGGATGACATCAGAACTTTTCAAAGAGTAAATTTATTGTTTATTTATTGACAGTCTCTGATAAAATAGTCAGATGGGTTAAGAAACTTGATCTCAAGATGAAACAACAAGGCTGCCACATCATTTTATTGATGGACAACTTTTTGGGACACTTGATACTCTATGAGCCATTAAACATCCAACTTGAGTACTTTGAGCCCAACATGACTCCATTTGTACAACCTTGTGATGGCGGAATCATCTGGACCTTCAAGGCACTGTATTGACATGACTTCAGTAGGTGGGCAATCATGCTAGATGACGCTGGAGAAAAAGATATTTATAAGATAGATCTTACCAGTGCAATGAATATGGCTCAAGACATCTAGGCTGCTGTGACTACAGAGACCATTCAAAGATGTTGGAATCATACATGTATCCAGCCGTAAGCAAGTATATTTCGTATGAACATCGACTCATTTTTTTGTAGTGAAAATTTCAGCACTGACAGTATCGATCTTGATGCGCTCATTCATTTGCCATCATTATCTCAATCAACCCGACCCCATGCCAATTTTCTCGCATGGAAAATTGTGCACGAATTTGCAACAACAGACCTAACATTACTGGGCGTGCAGCATCGCCTCGAGGCACACCTTGGAAACCGTTTCATTGAGGCTGACTGGGAACCAGCCCTTTGGGCTGTAATGGGCGCTGAAGGGGATTTTGAGGTAGCACTTGCAGCGATTGAGCCACTTAAACAGGCTGCAATGAGTCGACCAGGACTCACAATTCAGATTTTGCACTGTCCAAAGGAACTGCCACAGCTCAAAACCACAGAAGAGGAGCTTATTGAGTCAGTTACACACCTCAAAGCACGAAACCGGGTCTTTGGTCCCACACCAACTGCCGATGAGTTGATCGATCCACCCAAGGAGGCCAAGATGTGTGAACTACACCTTTTTTCAGATGGTGAAAAGGGCAAGGAGGAGATCTTGGAGATCGTGCAAAAGGAAATGGCTCTGGAAAGTGGTGAGGTTGTTGAGCCTGACTCGGATGAAGAGGACATGGATAACGCACCGCCATGCATTTCAAGAAAGGAGGCGATAGTCATGTGCGAGCACCTGGAAAAGGCGTTGGTCGAATATGGTGAGGGTGCTGAGGATTGGGACTTAGCTAAACAACTGTGTCGTGCACGCAGTCGCCTGAGGAAGCAGGAGACGAGCAACACAAGGCAGACGACACTCAATAGGTATTTTATGCCTCACAGGACTTGCGATGATAGCGTAGAACCCTTGTGATGCGACTATGTCACCCGACGTGACAGTTATGTCACAAAAGTCACGCTATCCCATATTGCATACCCGTGATAATGCATAGGTTTTTGGTGGCCCCGACTCTATGCAATATGCCGTACTGTACTGTAGTGTTTCAAGTGCCAGGGTGTCGTGATAACATGCACACTCCTGTAGGCCAGTTTCCTGTAGGTTCGCTCTGATGGATCCTCACAAAGTGCTCTCAGTTCTAAGTAGTGATACATCATTACGAGATCTAGTGGCCTGATCTTGATAAAGCATAAAGTTGTGCTTTTTGCACGCTCTACAATTTGGTGTTTCAAGTGCTGGTGGATGACTGTACATACATGTTTTGCAAATGTTCATCGTGCAACAGCTACACAAAAAAAAGGTTGTATACCTGTACAAAAGTTAAAACTTCATTTTGGCAGTGTTCGGAGTCCCAACATCCATACTACCTAATTCAGTAGGCTGAAGTGACCGCCCCGGTAGTCTACACAGCGAGTTGCTTTAGAGTAATCCAATTTATTTAAACCTAATTCGAGGGCGTCATCATTGAGATGTGCATAGGAGGTGTCAACACTTTTGCACATGTAACCATAAATTCGTAAATTTTATGTCTTTCTAGTGGAACCGTGACGTCGTGCGTTATGTTTGACTCAGTCCTGGTGCACTTGGTGATCGGATGAGTCCTCGTCACTCACCACAAACAACGAAAGTGTCAGTTAAGCATTCACCCCTCCAATGCTCAAGGAGTTTGTCGGGGTTCGGGGTTGAGTTCATCTCAGCTAACACACGATAACTTGAAGGAATACCGTTAATACTTGAGACCACCTCGACTTTCTGGGACGACGGTTCCTCTCCGCCCTGACGGGAAGTGTCAGCAGACCCCACAAGGCTCGCTTCGTATGCAGATGGGCGGATCATAGTTCACTTATGGAAAGACTCGGTCAATGACTCGGAGTACTGACTAGTTCATCGGGCTACGTACTGCGACGCGAGTCTAGCCAACGTTGGCCAGTATGAAATTGAACGAGTTGACAAGATATGTCACATAGCGAGGTCTTCGGCGGAGGCACCAAGACAGAATGTTTCGACCCGTAATCGTTATCCTCGAGCCGCGTGGTCAGTAGATTGTTTTGGTGGTGTGCCTTCTTTTTCACGTTGCGTTGCCCGCCTTGGTTCGCGTGCCAATGAAAAAGGTTTGATGTGATTCACGTTTTGCGCCAGCTATTCGAAGTAAAACTGACCCATGATCATCGGGCGATAGAAGTCGGCGACGTTTGACCTCCGATGATAAGTTGCCAAAGTGGTACGAGGCTGTAATTCCAAAGGAGTCGACATGCCCGTGTTTTCCCGCAGTTGGACTAAGCGAAGCGCGGTTACCAACCTCACTACGTGGGATATACTTGGATAGCGTCGTCGGTGATTAGTAGCTTCCGGTGTTACCACGTACGAGCTGAGGTTCATACTAACCTGAAGGACTGCTAAACAGCCACTAGTACTACTAGTAAACACACTTGCGGTGCGCGTAAACCTTCAATGCCGCTACCTTCATACTCACCGTACCTTACGATAGGTTCGCCAAGCCGAAGTCTCTGTTCCTAGTTAGGGTAACAACTTGAAGTGACAAGTCAGTCGCATTCTCAGATGGTGACCGGATACATCTGATGACACTGTCAGACGATCCCCGCGATCTTCGTTACGGGCTTGGTAACACACGGAACGCCTCCTAGAGTGGTTCCGCGACACAAAGCGTATCTGGTAGTGTTGTAGTGAGTCCAACATCTTTGACCATCCCATCTTGGATGAGCACCAACTGTTCAGTTGCTTGGGCTGGATTACCGCCGTTTCAACTGTTATATTACAACACTTTACGGAGATCGTGTATAGGAACGACGATATCACCGTTCGACATCAATGTTGGTATCGTTTTCCACATTTAATCGCAAGGAGCCCTGAAACACGATAGCGGTCCGAGCTGGTCACGTCCTGCGAGGATGTTCGGAAATTCCCACCTCTCTTTCCAAGAACCCATTGGGAACGTGGATTACATGGATTATAAAAACGAAGAAGTTTGGTGGAGTGTACCCCAATATCCGTACCAACCAATCCAACATCCCTTCATCATACCTCCGCCAGAAGTCTCGCATGCCATGGCCTTGGGACAACCACTCACATTCCCGTTCAGTGGAAAAACCGCAAAAAATAAGCTCATGAAGAGTGCGATGTCTGAACGCCTCTCGACATTTTCACCCAATGATCCAATGGTGCGGGGTCAGCCCACCGAGGAGCTTGTTCGGCTTTACGAAACATGGGCACTTGGTGGGATAGGTATGGCATTGTCAACAACGATTTACGATCTCTGAGCCATGCCCGCAGGGATAATAGTCACCGGTAATATTCAGATAAAGAAAGATCATCTAGAAGCTTCGGGCACGTCCTCTTTTTTCTAACCCAACGATGTTCGTTGATTGTTTCATCGTTGTCGTAGGAAACGCGATCATAGATTGGGAACTACCACGAGATTACCTCGTGGACTACACAGAGGTGGCAACGGCTGCCAAATCACATGGGAGTCTCGTTCTTGGGCAGCTCAGTCACCCAGGTCGACAAGTTTCTATCACAATACAACCATACCCAGAGTCATCGTCGGGTATAGAGCACCCACCTACATCCGGGGTATTGTTCGCAAGGCCAACACCCTTAACCAAGGATGGAATTAGGGATATCGTCAGGCGATTTGCATACGCGGCCTCGTTCTTGCGGAAAGCTGGATTTGACGGCGTCCAGGTGATGTGATTTCCCATACCGATTCGAAATTATCCTCAATACCTGACAGATCCACGCTGCTCACGGTTACTTAATACACCAATTTCTGTCTCGAAGGTCCAACAGCAGAACGGATGAGTACGGTGGCGCTCTCGAAAACCGAATGCGACTATTATTCGAGGTCATTGCTGAGATCAAACGGGTGGTGAACGATCCGACATTTATGATCTCCGTCAAAATCAACTGTGACGATGCTTTACCTGATGGAATTGACACGGAGGAGGCGATCGTAACAGCAAAAATGTTGGAAGCTTCTGCTGTCGACTTGATCGAGATCAGCGGAAGAACATACGAGCAAGACAAGCAAACTGTTCAGCAGAGGGTGAGCTTTGTCACATTCTAAATGCAGAAAATTGCAACCTCATGTATATCTTTACCAGACTCTTTTTTCTGCTGCACGAGAGGCGTATTTCATCGATTTTGCAGATCAACTCAGGCCGCATCTGAGTCAGTCGAAAATCGCTGTGACCGGCGGTTTCAGAACAGCACGAGCCATGGCAGAGGCAATAAATTTGGGTTCCACGGATGGTCGGTCTGACGGAACGTTGCCTCACTTGGTCACTGATATCTGCAAATTCTTAGTCGTCGGAATTGCCCGACCCTTGACAGCGGAACCCTTCCTTGTGAAGGAAATCCTACGGGGGACCAAGTTAGAAGCAAAACCAGACAAGTTCCCTCCTATCCAGTTACTGCGGGTTAGTCACTTCGCTCTGCATTTGTTCTTAGTGACTTACCCCGTGCAGATCGCTGCATCAGCGTCCCAAATCGCGGAGATTGGCAATGGCGAGGACATTACCGACTTTGATAGCGCATTCAATGTGTCGAGATTTATTGCCCGGATGCTGAAGGAAGTACCTGCGTCGATGTCTGAGCTGCTTTCAGTTCACAACCCTAGTACACTATGACCTGACAACCCTCTTCCGTCTGAATTGCCCCAGATGAATCTTTCTACCATGCTCTGTAGGTTCTTATGTACACCTTGTAGAACAGCAACTGTCAAGTGAGAATACCCTAATACTCTTCGACTGGTCCGGGGCAGAGAGCCATCATATTAAAATTGATACTCTTCGCCTGCGATACGTAAAATTCCCTCACGTATTTCGCTGTGTCCTGCATGTGTTGTAAGAGCAAAGCACTGAAAAATCTGGTACGTAATGCCATGCCTTAAGGAGATCATTACACTCTCCCCTGTCAATCGGTCCAATTCGACCCCCGTCCAGTTCAATTAAACGCCACTGCTGCGTCGAACCACCAGCAGCCCCAACGGCCGGGGCCCTGACAAAGCAAGTGAAATGCAAATCGGTATTTAGGTCTCGAGGTACTGCGGTCTGACCGGACGACGCTGCGGACTCGTGAATCTTCCCGAACAGCGGCGTTGTTTCCAGCAATTTTGCACGTTCCTCTGGAGTTTTGCCTGCAGACTGATTAATATACAAAAGAACGGAAATAAGGGTAGCAGGATACCCTTGCATTCTTCGATAAATTTAGCGAGTGGACTTTCGGGAGTGAATGACACGTCCGTCTACACAATTCTTAGATTATGAACGGCGACATCAACACGCCGTGACACTTACGTTTGCCAAGCTGTGGATCAAGCCCATTGTCCCACAGGCGTTTGAAATCTTTCGGTGATCGCCGTCAGCCACAATCTTGAAGCAAGATGATAAAACATGTACCGTTTGCTTCATCCAGAACACCTGCGGATCGATAGATTCCTGACCGCTGGCCTTGATCTTGGAGTCCTCTTCCGTTCGCTTGGCGGCAATGACGCCTGAGCAAGGGAAGAGCAGTGCAACTGCCTTGACTCCCGGAGGAACCATGGCAAGGAGCTATGGGCCAATGGTAATAAAACGTGACAAAGCCAACTAGGACAGTCTTACGTCGTCATCGAGTCCATAGACATCTTGGAAGTGAGCTTGATTCTTTGGTAGACCTGCCGCATACCCCCACTATAGACGCCCCACAATCGCTGCTTGAGCTACACCAGATCGATTGATTTGAATTGCTCACGTACGGAATTAAACACCTGCCGTGGTGATCACGCGTGAGTAAGGGGCTAACTAGTTCATGACATGTTTTACCTCTGGGTTGCTTTCAAGAGGGATCCAACGGGAGTGTGCCATGAAAACGACGTTAACTAGTACTGTTAGCTGACGCTCGAGAGATACGGATCAACACGACAGAAGTTGGTCTTCGTTCAGGAACGGGACTTAGCGCTCGGAAAAAGCAATCTGGCTCAGATCAGGTGACTCGCAATCTCGGCTGATCAACCACGGCGATGGTTTTCTTCCAGTTCCTCTTACTTTGTTCAATTTCCAGCTTCTCGTCCTTATCATGGATGAACGGTAGAATCCCGGATTCTACCAAGTTCCCCATAGGGAACCAATTGTTATTGATCGAACGCGCTGGGGTCACACCCGCCCGGGTCCTGTTTTGGGACCCGGACGACTGCGATCCTACCGCCCTCTAGGTAGTTCTTGCTCCAATTTGACCAAATCCTCCGCGAGTTCATGGTCGATGTGTTCCGGAGCGGGATTTGTTTATGAAAGTTTTTTGAAAGACGTGTGTAGCCGGGTGCGAGGATCAATAGTACATGTGGCGGCATTCTGAAGTTTTAGACTTGATCTATGGTTGCAGGCGGGTTATCGACTCTTCGGGCCAATTATCAATATGCTCTTAAACACTTGCCGGTTTGATCCTAGTAGTAGTACACTCTAAGTCAACCTTAAGTCCATCAGGAAAACGTGATTTGCTCCAGAGATCGATTCGAAAGAGATTTTTAGGAACCAAGGTACCTAACGAGATGCTTGTGTCCTTGCTCCCATGGTCGTGAATTCTACTCGAAAAAACCTCACAGTATCAATGTCAGCAGTACTACCGAACATCTAGCGATCCAGGTGCAATAACGAGTGTACATTTATGGAATATACACGAGTACAAACAACCGCGGCTGTGACAACAAGCAAACCAAAACGGCATACTTCATAGTGCGAAATCAATGAGCTTGAAGAAAAGGTGCGTCCTCCGGTTACGTTGCCGTTGAACCATCAAGTCATTCTCTGACAGTAAACTCGACCTCCTGGTTCGAGTACGATACTCGAATCCAATCCCCCCACCGCCATGTCCTCCAAAATTACTCGAAATTTCTACGAATCCAATGCGCTATGCGCGCCCGGACTTCCTGAACGCTATTGCAAACGAGACACCACTACCCATGATCGTAGACGCGGAGTGTGGAATGCCACTGGACCTTGGACGCTGGGAGTGCTTGTGGGATGATGACGTCGATGACTCTGGTCTGTGTAACACCCTTTTGCATATACTACGCACTCATGGCCTCTTTAGCATTGAACCCAGACCCAGACAACCTTCCTCCATTGGATCCAAAAGATCGATTTCTCCTCGGCGACCCATCAGCAAACTCTGCACCGTACGCAAACGGGGCCGCACCCGTGTCAGGCTCCGGCGCATCAGCGCCTCTACCAGTTCACGTCCCGTGGCTACGAAAGACTGAATATCTAAGCAAAGAAGGTGTACAACGCGCGTCGTCCATCCAAGAAATGTACAGTCTCACTCTCATGCGCGCCTGATGTATTTGCTAACTCACCCTGCGATAGAAAACAGCTCCAACAGCATATCGATGTTTCTCGCTCCGCTCAGCTACGAGATATAGAAGCCTCCTTTGCCGCGTGTAACGACCCTTCGCAGTTTGACCTTTCCACGCTTCGTCATCCGAACAAGCAGAGCATCACGGCCATCGAATCATTCGAGATATTCCCAGATGCCGATATTTGGGCCAATGCATATGATTTATTCAGGTTCAGCGAGCGACCTGGTGAGAAGTCGATTGATGTCAGTCCTGGTTGTCGTTGTCCACCACACTGGTTCTAATGTTCTAATGTGCTCGATGCAGGTGGAGGATCCTCGGTTGGATTGTGCTATCTTGCGACCCATGGAATCCGACGGGGATCACTTCTTAGCTTACTATCTTACCAAAGACGACGGGTCTGCGCTCGAGTTCAAGGAACGACGGAGAAGTGGTGCACCCCAAATGCTGGACGAGGAGCCTAAAGTATGTACCTTGTCTCTCAGCACAAAACCATTGGTTTCAACCTAGGCTGGGCAGACAACCGCATTCCATTTGTGGCGCGACTTTGAGACCGTCAAGATCGAGCAAGAAGTGCCCAACGAGTTCCTACTGGTGGTCGACAACGGGGACACGCAACCGAACGTCTCCGGCAGCGGGGTAGAACGTCCCAAGGGTGCATACTATAAAAACATTGAACGGAAGATGACTCTCAAGAAGAGACGAACAAACGTAGGTGACGAAGCCATCTTGTGTTCCTGAAACTTATCGCACTCCTGGCAGGTCAATGAAACCTATTTGGACAAGTGGCAAGTGGTACACATTTCGCATGTGCTGATGAGCAAAGAGGAACTGGATGAGCGAGAAGAACTCCTTGCAGAGGTCACTGACCCCGCGTTCTTGCTCAGCAGAGATGACGTAGATGCCGATGGCGAGATCGATGTTGATGCTTTGGGGCATCAAGTACCTACAGGGGCCATTGGCGAAAGGGGAGACATTATGGCCGATATATTCTAATATCCGATTTGTTGTACTGTTTGATCTTCGCTTGCAAAGTCACTGCCCTCCTTGAGCCGGCGTGCTGCGCAATGACGAACCTGAGAGTGGCACTGTCCACTGCATTTTCTGGAAACACATTGTCTTAGACGTCTGAGCGTGGAGTGAACACCCTATCGACCATAAATAGGATATCCCGCCGGCCCATTGAGCTCGCTGAGGGTGAAAAGGTGAACGGGACCGCGACTGGTCGCGTGGAATCTTTTTATCCGGAACACAAACTCTTGTAATTTAGTTGACAGGCTCACAAAACTCTAGTTTCTTGCTACATCAAAGTCAGGATCGAATGACTAGGAGTGATTAATCTCATCAATGGGTTTCCGAATTAGAAACAGTAATCCAGGATAAGTTCGACCGGTACGTACCCCGTTACACTCGGTGGCAGAAATTGATCAATCTGAAACCTAGTTGCAAGACCCCACGTTCTAGGATGCTTAGGGAGGAGTTGAGTGGAGTGTGAACATCTTGGTCATTGGCCCGGGCAACAGCAGTCCAAATGCCCGAAGTGACGTCAAAAATAATTTTCCTTCGCTCATAAGCCAGGCAGTTGCACTCAGGCTTGCCGGATTCGCCGACTGGAGAGGGTCCGAACCCGTTTTTACAGTAAGGCACTTCCATGCTCTGCCACGCTCATCATGGAAAAGATTTCGAGATCTTCACGGTCCATCGGATCGACTGAGAGGACTTTGCCGATAACGATAATCAAGTAATTCATCTTCACTGCCGTATCGAAAACTCCTACACGGCGAGGCGTCGGCGTTCAGCTGTGTCCGCCACTTTGATTGTGAGAAAATCGATAAAGAGAACGGAATTAAAGAGAATGGAATGCACACCCGAGGTCGCTCACACACGGTGGTAGTTTTTGCAGGAGATTCGGATCGCCATAGCGTATCTGCATGAGTAATGTGATATTTCTAGTGCGATAGTGGGAAATTGAATGGCGACGTAGAGGACGTAGAACCATGGCAGATAGGCCAATGAGAACAGGATAACTAAGCCTCATTTGGCAGACGTCAACTGGGCCCAGTAGTTACTAGATACATACATTCCCGGCCGCTTATTTGCATCCGGAATGCCACCTATCCATCTCCATTCGGGTCTTGAACTTGAATACAGAGAGTCTCTTCATTCGAGCAATTTAAAAATGGATTTGGTCTGGAATTGATACATCCAAGTCACGAGATATTATGGATAGGTACACATGTGCATACTGTTGCCCGAGCGCCGGTGAGCGCGCGCTACCCGGTGAGCATGTTCGCTCGTGGTCACGACTTGCCGGGTCCGGAGTCCCCGAGGTCCGAACTGTTCGCAGCAAAGAAATGCCGAGCTGCACGTCGAGCGCATGTTTGCCACTGTCTAAAGTCTCGCATCTCAAGCTCCGCTTATACCTGATGCCATGATCAATTAAGGTTGCGCTTTCACAGGCGGAAGTTCGCCGTCTCCTTGGGTCTTCGAAACGAATGTTCCGTCACCTCAGTGTGATGATTCTCTGCATACATTTACCCCCGCTGGATCGTGACATGTCCCTACTTTTTATCCCCCCCTACTGATCCGACATGGCTATCTCACCAGAGGGTGTCAACTTTCGCCGTCGTATTGTCAAGGACATCCTCCATGCCATAGTGCTCCCCCCCTTCATACTCTCAGCTCTGGTACATCTCCTGCGGGTTCGGTTGGGATGGTGGACCTTACCAGCGTACCTGCTATCCATTATCTTAGCAGCTGTCGTGAGGGTCCAGTACACTGAGCTCGTCCAAAGGCGCGAGGCGAAGCAACTCGGCGCGAGACTTATACCCCGTGTTGTCGGGAAATGGCCAGGAAACATCGATGTGATGCTCAGAATGAGGAAAGCCTTTGCGTCCAGTTACATCTTTAACCCATATCTAGAGCTCTTCGAAGAGTACCAATCCACTACTCTAAATACTCGCTTCTTGTGGATGGACAACGTGAGTATCGTGTCCCTTCATGGATACGATGCTTACATCCATCTGCTGCAACACAGATAATCTCCATGGACGAGGAGCATACTAAATATGTTCTGGCGACAGGATTCAATCACTTTTGGCGCGGGACCGCTCAACGAGAGCGGATGTAAGCCCTTCAGCCACTTCGGTACTTACTTGTCTCTTAACTTTGTTGCAGGGAAAGCTTTCTGGGAGACGGAATCTTCAACCGTGACGACCAGGCAAGTGTCCATCTTGACCATTGACGTTACGTGTATTCATTCGTTTGGCAGATGTGGAAATCAGTAAGTATATCGCACATTGAATGAAACTACGCTCAAGGTCCGTTGAAGCACCGAGCACTCGCACGTCCGTTCTTTGCCCGAGACAGAATTTCGGATTTTGAGCTGTTCGACAAGCATTCGAGTCGAACCCTCTCAATATTGTCAGATATGGCAGCTGCAAACCAGCCTTGTGATGTGCAAGACCTTTATGCCCGCTTTACTATCGACGCTGCCTCGGAGTTCCTGTTCGGAAAAAACTTGGACACATTATCAGGACGACTACCGACGCCTGACTCTGCGTGTGCGGGCAATCGTGGGTCCTCGACGGATGATGCCTGGGGGACATTCGTGAAGGCGTTTGAGGCGGTGCAGCAAATTATAACTTTGCGCGGGCGCACGGGTATCATCTGGCCCGTGTTCGAGCTACTCAATGACAAGACAGCCCCCCACGTGGACACTATAAGGCAGTGGGTTGACCCGCTGGTCCGCCAAACTTTGCGAGAGAAGACAACGTCGAAGAAAGCTGGCATCAATGGAAACATTGAGGAAAAAACGTTCTTGCAGCACCTAGCTGACAGCACTGAGGGTTCGTTGTGAGTATCCTGGTATCGTTAGTTCGCTGAGCTCTATCCAGATGCCGGAATAATTCGAGATCAGTTGCTCAATATATTGCTTGCCGCACGAGACACTGTGGGTATTCATCGAGAGTAACATTCTCCGATTTTGACAACATTTCGCTTATTCGAATCCAGACTGCTTGCTTATTGACATACATCACTTACTTCCTTGCTCTCCATCCGAACGTCGCGCGAAAGCTCAGAGAAGAGGTGTTGAGTGTGTGTGGCTACAGTGCACCGACATATGAAACCATCAGGAAGCTAAGATACAGTGAGGATCTTGTAACAATCAAAAAACACGGTAGCTAACTTATTTGCCGGTAGTGAAGGCTGTCATCGATGAGACTCTGAGATTATTCCCACCTGTACCCCTGAATCAGCGTCAGAGTCGACCAACCTCGTGCACACTTCCACCTCCCGACAAAACGTTTTCAACGACATCGGATAAACCCCTTTACATGCCCAAAAGCACAGCATTTTTCTATTCAACTCTTCTGATGCAACGGAACAAGGCCCTGTGGGGCCCGGACGCAGATGAATTTGACCCAGAACGTTGGATTGATCCCGGCAGGCTATCGAGATTTACTTCAAACCCTATGATGTTCACTCCATTCAGTGCTGGACCACGTATCGTGAGTATTCTGGGTGCTTTACTTCCCATGTGATCGTGTGCTGAGAGTCCGCCCACTTCCTATTTTAGTGTATCGGCCAGAACTACGCATATAATGAAGCCTCGTTTTTCCTGGTTAGGCTGATGCAACAATTTGATACCTTCACACTGGCTACGGATGTCCAGCCGCGGTCCTCACTGCCCCCTCCAGAATGGAAACGTGGCCGTGGGCGTCAGGCCGTGGAGATGGTTCGGCCTGACGCTGCTATGACACTCTTCGTTAAGGTATGCGATTTATCTCCATTTGGCTAGCTCGTTGATAAGGAAAATGATGTAGAGTGGCCTTTGGGTAAGGTTAGGAAGGCCGCCGTGCCTTGACACCGAAAATGTCCAGTGATACCCTCTGTATTATGGCGCATGTAGCGATCAGGTCCTTGGGAACGCAGTCGAAGGACCGTACAATATTTATCAACATATTATTCCTCGATTGGATACTTGGATACTTGGATGCTATCTGTATCACTAACTAACGTGATCTATAAAGAACGAAATCCGTGCTCATTGCGTAGACGGAGCTGTCGTTGTGTAGTACATAACTGTCGTCAGGTGGCACATTGACGAATGTACCTTATTCGGCGCTGTACCGATGGAATGACCAACGGCAACCCGCCGGCGTTCCTCCCGACAATGATACTCCATTGCGTAAACGTCGTATTTATTCCGTCGGAATACCTGCAAAAGGAGTGACGAATCCGTCATTACTCTCCCCGTCAACCAAAGTGGGTATGTCATTGAAGGACATGTAACCGTCGAATCCCCCTGCGATAAACGCGACCATGGCGACAGTATACTTACTCTGTCCAGCGGAATCTCGGGAGCTAGCGGCGCCGAAGCTTCGTACCCGTGATCCGGCGCAAGATGCACACCATGCACCCAAAGAGTCGACCGGCGCCTGTCGATCGACATTGAACCTGATACCTGAAACTTGAAAAAACCGCCCATCAATAATATCGCAGGTGACAGTCTCGAGCGCCTCGGCCACGGTCCGTCTCCGGAGGTGTTTCACCACAAAAGTTGTCGAACGGTAGGATGTGTGGGGCGGCGTTTAGTAGGGGCGGCCGACCGGCTCCTTTTAGGTGTGGGCGTTCGGGACGGAAGATGATGTGCACCGATCAGGTCTTTCATGGTGATGCTGGTGTCGATGATCCTATCCCATCGCAGGCTTCCAGAGTTGATGAACGCCATGTCGGTGTTGTGGTATGGCCGGACTGCGTCTGTCAACATGCTTCTAATGCTAGTCTCTCATGTCCGAACAACTGACGTGCAGCAGTCCAGGGGTACGGCACTATGAAGGAGCGGCTTATTGATCGTGTGCCCAAGATGCGCGTGGAGCTCTGCGAGAATGTGGTGAGTACCGCTGTCATCGGGGAGATCGTTTGTCAGGGTTATATTACGTGTTTGATTGGCTAGCGGAATGTGAGTAGAGCGTCGGTACCAGCTGAAAGCGGTTAGGCCACCTTTGATGCACCCTAACGAATGCTTTTCCATCCTTCCAAGAAAGCCACATCTTGATGTAGTTACAACCCTGAAACCGGTACCAGATCAATTCAATACTTCTCTGGAAGGTATCGTTCATCACGTCAAAGTTGACTCCGCACACAGCCAACCCGTGGTCATGGCCTCTGAGAATTAGGTCAATGTCACCGTCGCAAACCTTGATAAGGTGGACGTCTTCCTCGTAATTCATGTGAGTAATCGCAATAACGACATCAACATTTTGTGTGGAACGGAGGAACTTTGAAATGCGTTGCGCCACAGACACAGGATTTAGGACAGTGCAATTCAAAGGAAGGTGCTGACAATTTGATGACCAGCCACTGAAGCGATCGATAAGCAAACCAGCCAGAAAGTTTCTCTGTGCGTGCAACGAACGTTCCTCGTAGACGAGATCAGAAGCCGATTCCATACCCATTCTTCTCGCGCACTAGACATTCCTTGGTTGTAGCCATGGCAGTCCGCTGGGGTATACCACGTTTGCCAGCAGCCAGGGAAAAGAACTGCGTCAAGAGAGGTTGACCAAGACGTTCTTTCCGAATTCGAAGTCTGTCAGAAAAGCGAGTGCTCAGTATACAATGGGAAAAGTATTGTGACTAACCATGATTCCCATAGCATGTAACATCGATAAAGAGATGGTTTAGTACTGGTACCATGTGTCCACCTTTCATTACGGCGCCCTCGCCAAGTGATCCATCCCCACTGAACACGGTGATGGGACGTTCTGCTTCAGGGACACCCTTGGCGTTGCAAAATACGTGCGATAGTCTCTCAAGGGTGGTCAACTGTGTGACGTGGTCGTACTTGGAGATAACATAAATCGTCACTAGGACGCAAAATGCAATTCCCTACTCACCACGTCGTTGAAATGTAGGGAGGATAATTCATCATACGATGAAGTGTTCATCGTTTAGATAAGCCTCTGTAGTATGGAGCCAGATAGTATCCTTCAGAAGGGCTAGTAAGATCATGGTTAGCAGCAGACATCCATGGGTAACTCCCGTTGGCAGTCGTTGCCAAGTTACGATGATGGTGTGAGTCACACAGGGCCATCGGAGCCGAGATGATCCAAGGAATGACGACCGAATAAATGGATGCAGCGTCTGGGAGTTATTGCACCACAATGAACATAGGTTCGGGTCTGTAACAGAAAACAGCAGTTGGACGTAGAATTGCGGAGACTTTCCAAAACCGGATATGTCGTCGGCGCTCGTGTTAGACGTGGGAATTTTACGTGTGGCGAAGTTTCCCCGAATTTTCACTACTTCGAAGTAGTAAACAGTATCGCCAAGGGGTCCGTCAATTGGCACTTGTGCTGGTGTGTAGGGCTTAGACTTTGGGGTTTGAGAATTTTTTCGGTTATTCTCAACGATTTCCCGTAGTCTGATAGGAGCCCGAGAATGCACGCTGCTGGCAGAGGCGCTCTAGTAGCAGCTACGCGACGGTCGCGCGTTTCAATTCCCCGTGTCACGTCTTCTTCATTCGGCTCCCTTTCTCCTACTCAATGTTCTCGACTTCAACCTTCATGTCCCTCGATCCAGGCACCCCAAAAACACCTAACCTTGACCAAGACCGACCGACTAAAAAGCGCAGAAAGTTTCAATACTGCTTCGACAACGCGAGGACAGTATGATGGTATGCCTACATTACCATATTTAAACTTTGATCAGCCTAACTCTCCGTTAGTCTGTGTCATTGGAGGCGGTCATGCAGGTTGCGAGGCGGCTACTGGAGCTGCACGAGCTGGAGCCCGAACGTTGCTGATCACACAAGACCTGGATACAATTGGAGAGCTCTCGTGCAATCCGTCCATCGGTGGTGTTGGAAAAGGGATATTGGTCAGAGAAGTAGACGCATTAGATGGCGTCATGGGCAAAGTCACAGGTGGGCGATGGCCGCGGCGAACTATTAGTCTTGACTGTTCATCTTCCGTCAGACAAGGCAGGCATACAATTCCATATGTTGAATAGGTCAAAGGGACCAGCGGTTTGGGTGCGTGAGATTTGGTCGCACATCGCCATCAGCGTCCATAAACTCACTTCTAGGGTCCGCGAGCGCAAGTTGATCGCAAACTGTACAAGCGACACATGCAAGATATTATATTCAACTATCCCAACTTGGATGTCTGTGCTGCTAGTGTGTCGGACCTCGTCTTCGACCATCAGATGGCTTCTTCTAACTCTACTCACTCAGTCTGGGGTACGGTGACAGGTGTTCGACTAGGTTAATAACCAATGCACCTGAGGAAATACATACTAATTGTAATATTATAGAAACCGGGGATGTAGTCCCATGCTCTCAGGTCGTCGTTTGCACTGGGACGTTTCTGTCGGGCGAGATACATATCGGTGCGTGCTGTGTGCTGTAATGTACTTGGGTGCCAATCGCACTTCAGGGATGAAACGTTTTCCGGCTGGTCGATTCAATGAAGCCCCGGCAATTGGCCTGTCCGGCTCGTTGCGAGCAGCCGGCTTCCAGCTCGGCCGATTGCAGACAGGCACTCCTGCACGATTGGACAAAAACACCATAGATTTCAGTCGGCTAGGCAAACAAGAAGGCGACAATCCACCACATCCATTTTCATTTCTAAACCATAAAGTAGACAACGAGGTAGGGTTTTTACTATCTCTGGGTTCGTAGATTTGATATTTGTCCCTGCTTCTAGCATAATCAGATTACGTGCTATATGACACATACCACCCCCGAAACTCACGAGCTCATCAAACAGAGTATGCATCTGAGCGTTCACATCCAAGAGACTAAGAAGGGTACACATTCTCAATGACTATATCCGTCCTGATGACCACAATTCATCAGGTCCACGCTATTGTCCTTCTCTCGAGGCCAAGGTCACTCGGTTTGGACAGAAGGGAACCCATAAGGTGTGGTTAGAACCCGAGGGCTACGATTCCGGTTGGCATGGATGAATTGTTATGGAACCTCTCACTGAGCTTGTTGCAGACCTAATATACCCTAATGGCTTATCGTGTTCCATGCCCGAAGAGATGCAAGAATCTATGATGCGTACAGTTCCCGGACTAGAAAATGTCTGCATGGTTCGACCCGCGTATGGAGTCGAATACGACCACATTGATCCACGGGAGCTTCATCGTGAGTTACTGTTTTGTCTTAAGTTTGCGTGCGCATAAGACAAGCTGCAGCGTCGCTTGAGACCAAAAGAATCAAAGTGGGTCCCCGTTAATGCGTTCCGTACGTCTCCCAACCATTCGCTAGGGCCTCTTTCTTGCAGGGCAGATCAATGGGACAACGGGGTATGAAGAAGCTGCGGCCCAAGGTTGTATTGCTGGTATTAACGCAGGTCTCGCTGCACGCAATCAACCGCCGCTTTCCATTACCCGTGCAGATGCATACACGGGTGTCATGATCGATGATCTTGTGACCAAAGGAGCAGAGGAGCCATGTCAGCAGCTGTGCCAGCTTCGTCATTTCACACTACTAATGTTGGACCACAGACCGGATGTTTACTTCTCGTTCCGAGTACCGCATGACGCTTCGATGCGACAATGCGGACACAAGACTAACCGAGATAGGTATGAACCTTTTGTAGATGATTGATGTCACTTGATTCATTCCTCCCAGGGCACGCCGCGGGTTTAGTATCAGCGAAACGCTGGACAAAATATCTAAGCAATCGCGAGGCAATACAACGCGGGACGGATTTCCTCAAGACAATAGTCATGAGCCCTCAGGTGTGCAGGAAACTGTTTTCCCTATACGATTTGTTGATAAAAATGGTAGAATTGGGAGAGGTACGGCATCATGGTAACCAAGGATGGCGTCATGAGGAGGCATGTACTTACCGATGTCTGTCCGGTGCTTTCTTGATCACACTTGACAGTGCCTTTGACGTACTGAGCATGCCTTCTGTAACGCTGGATAAACTTGTGTATAGTGGCGCTCTTCAGGGCCTTCCGGAGCTCGAACCATATATCACATCCCGAATCATCATTGATGGTGAGCTAGAGCACCGTGTATGCGCGTTGATCGCTAAGTAAAACCTCAGCGACATATGCACCTCATCTCACTCGCCAGCGTGCGGATGTGGAGGCATTCCATGCGGACGAGTCCCTTCTCCTTGATCCCGATATGGATTACACACAGGTCAGAGGACTAAGTGAAGAGGTCAGAGAGAGGCTACAACGCTTCAGGCCCACGACACTGGTAAGTGCATAGCTCCCATTCCTGGCTTTCTCTCTGATTGCTTGATAATAATGTAGGGTGCAGCTAAGCGCATGGAAGGGATGACACCTGCTTCGGCAGTTCATTTATTGAAGCACGCACGTCGGACGTGGTATACGAAGAGCCGGCCTAGAGAAGAAATTCGCCGTTCTGCACAGATAGTACCTAGTTCCTAGGCTCTACTTCGATCACCTTATCTGCCCCATTTCTTTTTACGTTTTGCGCGTCGTCCGACCCTCGGGCTTGGAAAGTCATCCTCGATCGGACCGCTCACATATTACTAAAGTTGCCTCCAAGTTTGTCATTACCACTCCTGGCCGCCTGCTCACCACAAATTTACGGACCGTACGGCGCAAGGTACCACCCGCGCCACTCAGTGTCCGACGGACTCGCACGTCTCTTGTAAATCGCAGGACCCTTTCAAGGGCCTGAACCCTACATGAGGGCTCGGATCTGGTTGATTTCCAAAAAGCTCGTAGTGTGGTACCGGAAATCAAGCAAGGATAGTTCCATTGACTTTGGTTCCTTCATTCCGCCTGGACTGCCATGGCGAAAGAGTTTAGGCACCCTATCTTCTTCAGGATTCTAGTGTGCGCGCGGTGGTCACCGCCCCACCTATGACGTGGGAATACCGACTAGCCCGGAGTATCACCCCCTTTTTATTAAGCAGTTCTTACAGGCAGACGCAAGGTATTGGCATGCCGTCGCTGGATAGTGCGCTTGTCCATTGTGCCCTATTGGGGGTGGGCGTTTGAGGAACCTGGTTCGATAGAAAGAGAAGAAGTTCGTGGAGGTTCTGCGTAAATGCCCAAGGTTCTGGTACCGAATCCCGTGCCTATCTCGCCGCACTGCGAAAAGAATGCTGGGTTGCATCCGTATGAAACATCAGTGTCATGCATATGTCATTGACCCTGCCCTCTTTCCTCCACCTGTGATCCAAATTCGTGTCACAGAAAGCGTGCTGGCAGGTATCTCGTTTGAAATTTCAATCGTTGTTGGTGTCCTGCAAACAATCCACATGAAATCAGGAAGCAAGTACTTTGCCGCGCCTTCTTCACGCTCTGGAATTATTCTCGAAGAGTCGAACCTGCTCGCACTGCCGTGATTCGATTTATGATCGCTTGAAAGGGTTCACCGACGTTGTACCTGGCGTTCAATGCAGCAGACATGCATGATCTCATTGTTCGACGTTCAATTTTACTCGCGAACTGAATTCGAATGTCGACCATATGAGACCTGACGCGGATGCGCAGTAGATGTTTTTATTGTGTTGCCCCGGCCATCGATCGGGGTATTGTCACCACCGCGTGTCCGTGACTTGTCCACTAAGCATTTCACTTGAAGTACGCATATTGCCAGTAGAGGGAGTGTAATCCACATAAGTGACCCAGCAAACTGATGCTCGACGAGGAGTCATAGGAGATTCACTGCCGTCTGCGTTGTCAGCGACACCGCCGCTTTCCTTGCGCTAGGGCTGAAAGCATGCACGTGGATGGTTCGAATGAAATTGAAATATAATATAGACAATCACTATGTATCCTACACCTGACAATAACTGTCCGGAAACAGACGACTCGAGTACTGAATCAATGAATCCTGGATCCAGATGGAGTCGCCATGCGATGCTGACGTTTTACACTGGATTCCGGTGTTGGACTTTGAATTGCTTCATGTTTCAAGTTCGTCTGCGACCCTTTCAACTTCACCCACTTGATGAGTATTCTCTTGACCTGGGTAGCCTAGAGAATGTCCTGACCGTGTGTCAGAAAGGGTTTCAAACTAATAGGGAGACTTAGATCACTGGTGTAGCATGTTCTTCAAGTTGAATGATCCTTGATGATTAAGTAGTGACCATTGTTATACAAACAATGACGATTTACGACATCCTTTCTCCTCTTCTTCTGTAGTGAGGGCAATGGCCACTTGAGCGTCCGCAGCAAAAGGGAAGCAATGCCTCTGTATAGGAGTCTGGGCGAGCGACTTTGTGAACTCGTGTCACGATCACGTGAGCGAGAAATCAATGGTGGGGCGTCTGTCTCTCGTCTTTCCATACCTGCTCGGTTATCCAGGGGTGACGTTCAGCGTAGTACCCTCCTTTCGTCGCACAACTCGTTATCAAAAGCCAGTGTAGCTGGAAATACCACAGCCCCGAAATACCCAGTATGCGCACGTCAACGTCTCTTGCGTATGCGTCTCCACCATCTCCCCGAAAGCTTGCCTTCAAACGAAGAAGACTCAACCATACCGTCGATCCAGGAAGTCAACCCAGTCGAGCACTAGCTGACAACTCCAACTTCGCTCCGACGCTGAACGCCTCATCCGTGTCCCTGTGTACGAAGCTCTCGTGCCTGACATGCCACCGCACACTCTCGGCGATGTGGCTTGGTATGGCAGGTCCTTCTGTGTGCTCGAGGTGTGTTGTCTTTGTCTTTTCCTTCCCATCTGTTCGCCTATTCTGCCGAGGAACCTCCCGGCGTCGTTAGCGCCGCCCAGCGGTGTTGACGTGACAAGACGAACACGCCGAATTCATCCGTACATGCCTTCCTCCTCTTTTTCATAGCGTGCTAACATACCGCTCGCAGGTGCTCCGCTCCGACGTGCCAAATCTGCGCCCGTACGTGCACGTCTTATACCCGCCCCTTGTCCCTCCCGCCTACCCCCGCCCTCACGCGCTCGCCGTCCCCCGCCACCCAAGTCAATACTGCTGTCTCTCCCAAGCGTACCGCGCTCAGCCTCAGTTATGCTACCATGAACTGTGATACCTCCGTCGCTCTGGTCCTGCCGCCCATTTCCTCGATCAAGCGCAAGAAAGCACCAATCGATAAGGAAGACCTCGATAGCGACCTTGGTGGCAACGCAGGGCGCGATTCTTACGATGCCGTATCCGCACACGGCGATAATACTGAGTCTATCGTCATCCCCGGCTGTGGACGTGTGGTGTGTCGTGCGTGTTGCGTCGAGGGCGTACCAAAGTGAGTCCTCGTGGTCTCGTGTCGTTTTTTTATTCTAGGATGCTGATCCCTGGGATCGTGGATGTAGCGATGGAAAATTATGCGTCGATTGCTTCACCCTCGTGTAGCGCGGTGGCAGATCGACAGGCCGAACTTCGCTGGCACTTTGCATTCACATCTGTTTCTCGCTTTTCGGATCAATCATGCTCGGACTTTCTGTCTATCGCTGTCGTCTATGTTACTCGTGCTCACTCATTCATTGTTATAACCCCTGTAGAGCAATGCTAGACGATATTGTATCCGTACTATGAGGAAGCTTCCCCAGGGTCGCAGAACACGGGGGATGATGTGCCTTGATGATTGCCTCGCGTGGACAGTGCATTGCCACTTGCATACCTCGACATAATCAGTCCTACTCTCGACCTACGACCATGGTATGTATGATGGTAGACTCGTCTACGGACATGGTCGACTCTACAACAAGCAGCCCATCGGTAGTGTCCGTCATCTAGGTGTATACCTGCTGTCCAGAAGTAGAAGCCACAAGAAGTCCACATCTTTTCAAGTCAATCACGCCATCGTGAGTCTCTGCCTACAGGTTCAGGTTGACAGGACTGCAGTCGATGCCGATGACCTGGGAGCTGACCTAGAGAAAACACATGCACGTCGTCGTCAGACAAAATTTATCTCAATACCACATCGAGGTATGGCATAAAGGGGGAAAAAATCACGCACCGTGTCGGTGCGGGTACAGCAGACGGTCTGTGCAGTGCATGACGCACCGCTGCTGACCACGGGGAGAATTTCGTTACAGTTGAGGCCGATCATACCTTCCAGGTCGCTGAGACCGAGGAGCGGTCCCGCTTGGCTCGCCTGTGGACGGTTGACAATCGCATATGGACGTCAGATGCGTGCAAGGGGAAAGGGAAGAGCACGACATACGGGCATGATGCTGTCACAACATTGCAGTTGACCGTTGTTGCACTGGTTGACGGTGACATCACCATGGTTGGCAAGGACGCTCGCAGCAATCGCGAAGACGATGGTGGATGCATAAACGAGCATGACGATAGGGACTGGGCAGGGATATAAGCTGCGAGGATGAGTAAACGAAGGAGACACTTTGCAACCTGGGAGTAGACCAGGCGAGAGGCGACTGTTTTATACGCTCAGAGCGAAGTGGTATGATCTGGTGACCAGGCCTCGCCTCGAAGACGGCGTCTTGGTTTGGGTTCTTCTTTCGAGTTCGTGTTGCACGGGGCAGAAGTCTGGGGGTATCCATCCGAGCAGATATGGCCATACCTTCACCCGCTCGCAGA
>JBBPKJ010000026.1:0-14613 GCA_038089195.1 Brasilioporus rufonigricans | reverse complement strand
GGTGACCAGGCCTCGCCTCGAAGACGGCGTCTTGGTTTGGGTTCTTCTTTCGAGTTCGTGTTGCACGGGGCAGAAGTCTGGGGGTATCCATCCGAGCAGATATGGCCATACCTTCACCCGCTCGCAGGGAAGAGACCCTGACACTTGGTCTCTATGCGCGCCGTAATCTAGGCGACAGCACATCAGTCGAGTGAGAAAGCGCGGACGAACCGTGTGGATCTGGACCGGGCGACTCATTGACGCGGCGGGGAGAACGGAAATGCGCACTAATACGTCATCAAGTGAACACGGCGGTGGAGAAGCACAACCTATAAGCATTTCTTCGTCGCTAGGAAGAGGGACCGGACCAGAGAAGACGCTTACTTTGGTAGCTACAGTACTTGGATCTATCCGCCGAGGAACAGACAGAACTGTACCTGGAAGGCTGCAGGAAGAGAGATACGGCTACCATTGCTCCAAGGGTTCGTGAAGCTGAACATGCCGCACCTCCAACTTAGTCGCCAGATCTGGGGGATGAATTGAGAAACCGGCGAGTTGTGATACCAGTGGCACTTACGAAACAGGTTACCTGGACTTTTGTGGCAAACGAGCGGATGCTTAACAGTAATCCAGCCTTGAATGGAGTATTGCATCACGACCACTGTGAAGACAAGTGCCTTAGTAACGGTGAGGTTCGTTATCGCCATCTGGCACATTGAAACAGAAAGCTCACCTGAGAAGGACTGATAGATTCCCAGTATCCGAGATCTTGTCCCGAATTGATACGATGAACTAGCTTAGCAGTGCTACCCCAGCCTGAGTCTCGACTTACCTCGTAACCTTTATCTTGAAATATGGCAACGGACCTTACCTGCGTACTACGCGCATGAATAGGCTGCACGACCTTTGGGGGTAACGCTGGCAGTGTCCTCGGAGCTAAGTTGGGCATTGCCTGGCCCCAGTCTGGTGGCCATGGACGTGCTGGTCGTTAGTCATGCATCATGTATAAACAGATAGAGTGCAATGAGATACCAGTACAATATGCAATCGCGGTACGGGAAACTCGAAGATGGAAACACTCGCATAGGCGGAGACTCGGATGTGCCGACATGGCAGATGTTCAAGCTACTCCCTCGGCATCCCCTTCAAAGTCTCTTCAAACATCACGATTGCCATGTTTTTGAGGTATGGGTAGAATCATACCCGTGCTCATCACGCACGAGGTCCCTCTCAACATTGTTAGAATTCGGTGAGCTGCTACTTAGCGTAATCTAGCTCATGTAAGCGTACTTGGACTCCGACGACAAGCGGCACTGAAACTGCGGCGCAGTGCCTGTTCATCAAATCTAGGATGACGGGAAACTATGACCTCTACAGAGATCTCAATCGTTGATACACACGGGCGGGGCTGATCACCAGCCTGAGAGCAGCCCATATGTATGATTACCGGGCCCGGGGCAGTGTCGACTGCGTTAAGTATATTCACGTCCTCTCGTTCTCGCGATGCCGACAGACGTGTCCGAGCATGATCGTGTTTCCAGTCGGAAGGGTGTTGGCCTCTGCGATCGCTGCAGCGACGGCCTTTTTGCTCTGGAAATTCCTCCGGCTTGTATGGTATCATCCATCCAAATCTCCTCTACGCCACTTGCGTGGACCCAAAGGAACGAACTGGATTCTCGGAAATTTGGTTGACCTCATGAACGACGTGCGTCGCTGCTTTCTTATCCGTGTTTGTCTCAGATGGGCCACACTTGACTCTACCTTCAGGCGGACAGTTCACTCGTCGACACGTGGGTGAAGGAGTATGGTGGCACGCTGAGTTACAAGGGGCTCCTTAACGTACGCTATTCTAGTCTTCCAAACCACAGGTGATGGACTGGTTGATCGACTTCCCCATGTGGTTCCTAGTACAACCAACTGCTGACCACGGATACGCGTGCCGTCCACCACATCCTCACTCACACCGACACTTACCAGAAAGCTCCCGAGACTAGACAAGCCTTGGGAGAGATATTCGGGGAAGGTAAGGGAACCGGCCACTGCCGTACAGTCTCGGCTGATGTACGTTGACCACCAACACGGTAGGACTACTCGTCGTGGAGGGTACAGAGCATCATCAGCAGGTTTGCATGAAATACATCTCCAACGACTCTGATTGAATCTTTCGTGAACAGAGACGTATCATGGTAATTGGCATACCTAGAAAGCGCATGATAAACTTGATTGAATGGCGTTCAGAACCCTGCATTCGGTCCAACGCAGATTCGTGCACTCACAGAGACTTTCTTTGCAAAGGCTATCCGAGTATCTATCGCACTTTCCATTTTGGTGGCTCAGGAACTAACCATAATCCCACCAGCTTCGTGATTTATGGTCTTCCGAGATTTCCAATGACCCTACTGCAACGGTCACTGGCACACGAATTGATGTCGTGCCCTGGCTGACCAGGGTGACGCTCGACATCATTGGTCTTACTGGTACGGTTGTTCCACAAACAAACGCCCATTGCTTATGACGAACAGGATTCAACTACGAGTTCGACGCGCTCGAAGAAAGTGGGGAGCCGAACGAACTTAGCGAAGCGTTCTCGACCATGTTCTCAGCGAGTCAGAGAATCACGGTATTCGACGTCTTGCGGGCGGAGATTCCCGCCCTGCGTCTCATCGCGAGTGCCATTTCTATCCTTGTAGAGTCGACGCGTTTACGGATGTATCATCTGAACAGCCTACCGCCGAGGGTCGTCAACTGCAGGCTGCCCGGCATACGATGACACAGATCGGCAAAGAGCTGCTAGCGAACGCGAAAGCAGCCGCGCTGTCTAGTGCGACCGAAAATGGAGAGATCGAAAAAAACAGCTTACACGGCCGGGATTTGTTATCGTTGTTAGTGAAGGCAAACATGGCCACCGACATTCCCGATAGTCAGAGGCTCTCCGACAAGGACGTCATAGCCCGTGCGTTCCACCTAGCGTGTCCTCGGCTCTACGTGATGCGTACTGACAGGCTATGTTCCGCAGAGGTACCAACATTTCTCGTCGCGGGTCATGAGACGACGAGGTACGATGTCACACTTCATTTTACTGTGTGCGGACTCAACAAACGGTATCATAGTACTGCAGTGACCTGGGCGCTGTATGCCATCACCCAAGCACCTGAAGTTCAGAGGAAACTCCGCGACGAGCTCCTCTCCGTCGATAATGACATGCCATCGATGGATGAGCTCATGGGACTTCCTTACCTCAATGCGGTCTTGAGGGAGACCCTTCGCGTGTACCCACCCGTTCCAAACACGTCGCGGCTTGCAATGAAGGACGACACGTTGCCCGTCGAGAAGCCATATACAGACAGATACGGCGTCATCCGTGACACCATCTCGTACGTCGTGCGTTTACCTTTACACGATCGGCACAGAACTAACAAACGACATAACAAGGATCGCCAAGGGTGACCCGATCTTCATACCTATCCAGACGATGAATCAGTCCGAAGAGTTATGGGGACCTGATGCTCACGAGTTCAAGTGCGTCATCTGACTTTTTTGCGCTTTTGAACGGGGCGGTAATTGACCGTACCGCAGACCAGAGCGGTGGAATGACGTCCCCGAGGTCGCCTCCCAGGTTCCAGGCATCTGGGGTCATTTAATGACCTTTATCGGTGGCCCGAGGGGATGTATCGGCTATCGGTTCTCGCTCGTCGAGTGCGTCGCGATCTTTTTACAGTGCCAAGAGCGTTATGGCTGACCCGAGCGCAGGTCCAAAGCGATCTTGTTTTCCCTTGTCCGCGCGTTCGAATTTGAGCTTGCTGTGCCTGCGAATCAGGTTGGGGTCGGGCTGGCCATCGTGCAACGCCCTGTTCTACGGGACGATTCAACGCACCAGCCTCAGCTTCCGTTGGTGGTTAAGCCGTACCAGAGAACGTGAGGGTGAAGATCGGAAGTTGGCTATGCATTGAGGCACGGTCAGCACGCAAGGATGCTACCCCTTTCCCCCACTCCATTATCCTTGACATTGATCTCTCCGTTGACGATATATACACGTGTACACATCCAACAAAGCTACCATCCCCCTTCACGACAGGTATTTTGAATGCGTGCCTTCAAACTTCACCGACTACGCGATGCTCAGAAGCATCAAGGCCAGCAGGACTGGGTACTTACTGTAGTTATAGACAAAACGGACGCGAATCGGGCCGTCCTTTTGAGGCGAGGTGAAAGTGGTGCGTCTAACGTATCGTCTTTCCCCGTTCACCACGGCGAATCCCCATATCTGGTTTGTCGAGTCGGGCGGGTAAGCACACGACGATCAACGAGAACGAAACAAACGATCACCTGTACCGCCTTCCAGGTATACTCGTTCTTGCCGGGCGTACTCCAGTACTCCGACAGCACAACGCCGTCCTTGGCACACTCCTCCGCCCAGTCCTCCCTCAGAAACGCGTCCTCGATGCTCTCCTCCGTGGGAAGAACCCGGCGCGACTTGCCCGTGATGAAGCCAAACAGATAGTTGTCCTTGTCACGCTCTTGCCAGTCCAGCGTGTACGTCTCGCTCATGGTGCCAGGGAGGCCGCCAGAGAGCATCTGGACGACGTCGACGTGCTCGACCCCGGCCGCGTCCGTGGTATGCGTGATGCAGAGGATGGGCGTGAAGAGGGAGATGGCACGGCGCTTGAACCACGACACGCCCTGCAGGCGGAGGATCTCGTCGGAGCTGTCGCTGAGCGACGTGTTCTGTCAGACGGTGAGATGAGCGACCACGCGAGGGACACGCGAGGAGAAGGGACGACCAAAGTGAACTTGCCGCTCATGGCTTTGGTGGTGACTTGTGGTGGTGCTGCCATGGAAGAAAGATGTAAGGGACGCTTCTTTTTTTCACATGGACGTGTTTCGTGTATATTCGGCTCGGTAGTTTTGGGAGCGTGAGAGGGGTGGGCGGGGACAGGGCCTGGAGATTCTCGCGTGAACTCTCATCCCTGAAAGTTTAGGTCGACTCGATGCAGGCACTGCTAGTGTGGTGGGCAGAATTAGCTGGAGCTGGTTTTGCCGGCAGTGCCGGCAGAATTGGCAAAATCCGGGGTTCCGCCATTTGTGCCAAAGTGGCAAAATTGAAACAAACAAACTATGGACAATCTAAGCCTCTGGACAACATCAGTGCTGCTATGTCCCATCCTGCATCATCCAGCTGATTATGGTCAACCACATCGACCATATCATGAGCTCCTTGGGGGGCCAAACCTTTATCAACTCAATCCAGCTCATCAGAGCTGTATGTGGTCCCATCAGCCACACCTGCACTGCTGACTTCCTCCAGTCCCTCCCTCTCGATTGTTGGAATATTTAGTTGATTACCTACGCTTATTCGCTTACATAAGCACTACTTACATCGCCACTACTGTAGTTCTTACCTTAGTGACTACCTTATTAGGGTATTCTACAGTTCTAACATTGATCTCATCTGCTTGTTCAAGCTCAAAAATATTGAACAAAGCATCAATATCCTCCAGGTATCCAGGAAAAGATGGAAAAGAGGTTCTTAGTAGTAAGAAAGGGTATATTTGCATGAATAAACCACCTACAATAGTTAGAAAGTAGATATTGTATATAAAACTAGGTAACATACTGGAGAAGGTGAGTGTTTGCTTGACTTTTCTGCTTATCTGTTAATGGATAGTTAGTGTGACCATTGAGTGGCTGTGAGTATTTCTTGCACTTATGAATAGGAACAACTTGATCTGAAGTACTAGCACTGATAGCATTTCTTGCATCTCTGTGGGATTCTGAAACCTGGGTTTTGCCCAAGATGAACATCTGTGCCTCCCTTCATATATCAGAGGAAGCATTGGGGCAATCATGTATAATGTTACAATTATCTACCTTCATCAAGGTCTCTTCCTTATTTGCTTTCATCATGACCATTCCCTTCCATTTGCCTATACTGAATACTTCTCCTTCTTGATCATACTCTACCTTGAGGATGCTCTAGTCACCCCTCTCTTCTTTGATTGACTTATACTCTTGGACTTTACCTCCTAATATGCTTCTCTCATAGTGTATCATGCTCTGATCTCCTCATTGTTGCTAAGCTGTTTATCCTGCAGGTTCAATTCCTGTATTCTTGCTTAGTCGACTTTCTTTCCCTTGGTCTGTGCAGTGATAATATCCCTTTTTCCTTTTGTTCTATAACCTTCCATGCCTGCCCTTAACTACTGTCCTCATGTATATTAGGAAAGCTGAGGACATCTACACTCCTCAGCTAGTTCTATGTTGATCCAACACACCACTTTGCTCATTTTGTGATAACCTCTCTGTTTCTATTCTCTGGACACTGAGTCTCTTTGTGAGTATTTGTAGAAATATGCACTAGAGATGGCATGCAGCTATTGAGGGACAGCAAGCTCAGTCACATGTGGTACAATGGACTATATTGAGTATTTACCTATCAAAGGACAGCAAGCTATGTACAGTCAGCTCGAGTAGGTAACGTCTACAGTATGAAAAGCTCACCTCAGTCATGTGCGGTACAATGGACTGAGGCATTCCAAGGTGAACAGTACAAACTATATACAAAAATTGACTACTGTGCCCGATGAGGGGTAAAGGGTCACAGTAAGGGCTATCATGGGTGAATAGAGCATCCATACAATGGTAGGTATGCAGGCAATGTGGCACATTGGCCCATGCAGGCACCGGTCATTGACAGTGCAGGTCACAATCATGGCTGTGCGTGTGCTTGCCAATTCCAACAGTACCTCCCAGGGTTTAGAAAGTGTAAGTCTCGAGTGTAAGAAGTGCCCTTAACATTACATATAAGGTGTTTCAGATGGTTGTTGTCTCATCCTTGAATATGAGCATCTTTTGAGCCAGCTTCATCATCACAGACATTGCATTTCCAGTAATACAAATTAGATTTATTGTTGAGTTTCTCAATGCAAGTGAAATTTGCAGCAATAACATCAGAAACTGGCCAACCACTGCTAGAGGACATGACTAGCAATGCAGCATGAATGACAACCTCCAATTTTCAACATCAAGCAACATGTATATTTCCACTGCAAACTAAGCTACATTTAGTGTCTCAGACCCTGATGACTAATACATTCTGCCAGGTTTTGCCACCATCCATCCATGAGATTCTGCCATTTGCCTGGCAGTGCCAGTTTTGCCCTGCCACTTGGCAAATTGGCAGACTTCTGCCAACAACACTATTGAC
Source organism: Brasilioporus rufonigricans (assembly GCA_038089195.1). Taxonomy (NCBI): domain Eukaryota; kingdom Fungi; phylum Basidiomycota; class Agaricomycetes; order Boletales; family Boletaceae; genus Brasilioporus; species Brasilioporus rufonigricans. The sequence continues at coordinate 7,430 of JBBPKJ010000026.1, read as the reverse complement.
GGGCCAACACGAGGCGCGACTGTGGCACCAGCGGCTCGCACGGTGATCTCACGCGTCGAGAAAATACTCCTGTCCAACATTGACGACTCTGACGGTGTACACACATCGTAATCAGCGTCTTCAAGATGGCTATTGATATACGATCGCGTCGTTCTTTCGAGTTCGAGTCCGGACTGTGTGACACGGGCGAGGGTGTCCCTGGAAAGGCCATCCCATTTGGAGGTATGAGCAGCAGAGAAGACGGGGGCAAGTGGAAGCCTAGGCACGGTGACGAGGGGAGTGGTTAGTGTAGGGTGGACGAGAATGCCTCTGCTTTGCTCACCATTCGCTCGGTTATTATTGATGCTGTACACACTGCTGCTGCATGTCTTCCCCGTCTCCGAGGCAATGCGCTTATCCACATCCAGAAACGTACCGACGAGCCAGAGTAATGACAAGAGGAATACTGGCGTTCCTGTTGAGCATAATAATGCGTCGAGGTACCATGATTTCTCGACCTTTTTCATTCAGATGAATTCTTTGACTTTTGCCTCGAAGTAGGGTTTCAAGTGTTTACCAGCAATACGCGTTACAGTTCTATTTCTGTGGGCCTAACACGTCTGCGGGCGGCATCCATCGCACGCGCGTTTGTTACGACGCAAATCCTTTGCAGCTTCCTCGCGGTGTCGCTTCCAAAGCAAGACAGGTCCGTCGGGCTGCGTTTCTTCCGTACCCTGACGGACGCGCCACGCGGACACGCCGAGGTTAAATCGCTCATCGGTTCCACAGGACTCATCGCGTGCAACGAGCGACGAGGCGTTGACGGCCCCGCCTCGCCGTGTGCGCTGCCGACGCGCGTCGACGCGCACCGGGACTCGTACCGCGAGGCACGCCGCTGTAATGCCCATCGCCGATCGAGGGAGGGTATACGTATACGTATACGCAGACTGGGATCACCTGCTGAACGCGTGCCGACGATGGTCGTGCCGCAGTGGGTGTTCGAGGCGCTCGTGGGACGGTGGGCTGGTAAGATCGGCGTTTGGACGGACGACGCGGGGTGCGTGCCCATTGCGTGATACGAGAGTGCGTTGGTTTATCGACGGTCTTGTTGACGCGCACGCCGGGCGTTTCGCAACGAGCCCGAGTTTAGATAGAGTCCGAGGGGAGGGCATGCGTCGAAGAAGTCTATATTCCATGTATCATGTAAACGCAAAAGGTGTATCGAGAAGCATCCGACGTCTAGAGGATCTACCGCTCCCTCAGGATCGAGAGCGCCCATCTATAATTCTATCGTACATCCTCCCCATCCACTCCATCTCACAACAACGCCGACCGCCCCGCAAGCGCTTCCACCAAATCCTTGACGCTCGCCCACCACGCCACCTTGCCTCGCCGCGTCTTCATATCCGCATGCCGCACCATCGCCTGCACCGGCACCCACTCGAGCGCGCTCCCCTGAATCGTGATCACCGCCGCACTCTCCTCGGGCGCGACTTTGACCCGTCCAGGCTGCGCCATCAGCCGCGCGTGGTGGTCCTCCAAAAAGGACATGCACCGGAGGGACAGCCGCGTCGCGCGCGCGCGATCCATCGGGGAGGGAACGCCCCCCTGGAGGGTGTGTCCGAGGGATGCGGAGCGCGAGTCAAAGAGGTTCCCGCCTTCTTCCTTGATCATCTTGGTGATGACGTCGGTCGTGTAGACCGTCGAGGCGCATTCGTTGCTGTACAGCCAAGGTGTGAGGCGCGGACGGTGCGGAAAAGTGAGGGACGGAGACGTACCGGATGACGAGACGACCTTGGCTCCTACCTTTGGTGTCTAGCCCGTAGCGCAGCTTGAGAAACTTGACGTCGTCGCGCAGCAGATCGAGATCCATCCCTTGTTCCGGGGTATAAACCAGCGACGCGCCCGTCTTTTTCACCCTAGTCAATACCCTCGTTCAAGACAGGAAAGGATACATACCGCCAACGCGCCCATCGTGGCAATGTACCCACACTTGCCGCCCTGCGTCTCGACGACAAACACCCGGTTCCGACTCGCTGACGCGCTCTGCTTGATCGAGTCGCACGCATCTACGAGCGCGTTGAGGCTGGTATCACTCCCCACACTAAACTCGGTCAACGGGACATTGTTCGAGATCGTCGCGGGGAGGTGTGCCATTGGGATATTGAACGCCGGGTACAACTTGCGTGCATTGTCGAGGATGAGCAACGCGTTGAAGGCCTCGAACCCACCGATGAGTATAAGCCCATTCAGGTTGTGCTCTTGGAAGCGGGAAGCCACGGCCCCGAGGTCGACGTCAGGGAGGGTGCGGTTCGTACCGAGCTCGGAGCCACCGCGCGCGGTCCAGCCGTCGACGCCGAGCCATGAGAGTTCGTGGACGTTGTCGTCGAGAAGACCGCGGAAGCCGTTGTGCACGGCGAGTGGGGTGTGTCCTTGTTTGACACAGTAACGGACTGCGGCGCGTGTTGCTGCGTTCATTCCTCCAGCAGGCGCACCAACGCTGCCATGAGACGCGAGTCAAGTAGATATCATCACAGGGATGAATGAAAACGCCTACTGCATGATGGCAACGCGCATGCGCTGCGAAGACGGTCAGATGGGATGGACGCGTGGAGGATACCACGACCGACCTGCTCTTCTGGCAACTGTTTCTCTGTGTACAGCGTCGACGTGGTTAAAAAGTTTTCCAGACTGTGCAAAAATTCGGGGTCGCGCAAGGACATGGCTTTGGAAAAGTCTTTTGCTGCGATGGCGGCTGCGACCGCCTTGGTCTACATCGGCGGTATTGAGCGTATGTGTGCTGGCTTGAACGTGACATCATACCATCTCGACAGCTTCGACCAGAGGGACGCGAGTGATCTTGTTCTCACGGATCCCGATCATGTACGAAGGGGTGTCAGGGGTAGCCTCGAGTAGGGCATTGACGGCCTCGACAGCTTGCAGCGTGGGCTGCAAAGAATGTGTTGACAGAGGGATGGGTTGCTAGGAACGTACTTGCTCACCAATGTACGGTCGAGTGCACAGGGCTTGCCTCCGCGTTGGGTGTGTCCGAGGGTGGTGACACGCGTGTCGAGCCCGAGGCGTTCGGTGAGAACGTCCTTGACATAGTCGGCGCGGATCGGCTGGAGATTGTCGTCATGGGCGCCTTCGGCGACGATGACGATCGTCTTGCGCTTCCCGGCTTGGCGGTGCTGACAGCGTGTGAGAGGGATGGCGGAAGGGCGAACAAGGGGCGTACGCGTTGGATAGCCTCGCACATGTGGTCTTCCCATGGGCTTGACTCGGGTGGGCGTTCGGGAATGAAAATGAAGTCCGCTCCACCGCTGTCAACGCGGAGTCAGCATGGTGACATCAAGGCGACCCTGGAGGGACCTGCCTGACGCCAGCGAGCAAGGCCAGCCAGCCGCAGTGCCTGCCCATGACCTCGAGGACAAAGGCTCTGGAGTGCGAGGCGGCGGTGGAGTTGATGTTGTCGATGGCCTCGCATATCCTGTGCAAGGCGGTTGGGGCGCCGATGGTGAGATCGGTCATACTCATGTCGTTGTCGATGGATCCGACAAGGCCGACGATGCGGAGGTGACCGTGTTTGGCGAGTTGGTCTGGCGTGATCTTGCCCTGTGCGTGGAGGGAGTCTAGGTGTGATGGCCATTCGGCGCGAAAGACGTCGGCGCCTGTGAGAGAACCGTCGCCACCGCAGACGACGAGGGCGTCGATGCCTTCTCTGATGAGGTTGTATGCGGCAGATTGACGACCCTCTGGGGTGCGAAAGGCTTTCGAGCGGGCTGTGCCGATGAGCGTACCACCCTGGGTTGCGTTAGAGTGAGTTGACGCCGGACGAGTGGTCTCGAACGCGCCTCTGCGAACCAGCCGCGGACGTCGTCAAAGCCGACGCGAACGATGTGGCGGCCCTTGAGAGAACGGCCGCTCGGGTGATCGGAGGTGCCATCGCGGAGAAGACCGCCATCGCCGAAACGGAGGTTTTCCAACAAGTTTGATCTGGCGCGCTGTGCGGCGGAGGGGTCTGCGGGGGGTTCGTTGCAGGAGACGTGGTCGTATGCGTTCCCGCGAACGAGGCCCTCGTATCCTTCGCGGACGATGTAGGTCTCGCAACCTCTGTGGGCGGTTAGCATGCATGGATGGGGTGGCCAAGACCGCAAAGACCTGCCTGAGGATGCCGATCCTGACGACGGCGCGGACGACGGCGTTCATGCCGGCGCTATCGCCGCCGGAGGTGAGGACGGCGAGTTTGATGGGGGAGGTGGTCATGGTGGTGGTGCGATGGATGACATAATCCGAGGAGGACCGCCTTGATATCAGTCCCGCTGGAATGCCTCGCCCGAGCACGCCGCCATGTCCGTCCGGGTGCGCCTCCTCGTCTGTCTCGTCCTCGGCTGCGTCCTCTCCTGCGCAGCCAGCGAAGAGGTGCGTCCACTGCCCCACGTCCCCTCCGGGCTCACCCCGCCCCAGTGTCGGCCGCGCGAGTTCGAGCTCGCCTCGGACCAATGCACCCACGTCCGCGACATGTGCCCCGCGTCCGACACCATCCTCTCCATACCCTATCTCCAGCTCTACTATTGCGCCGACCCCTCCCTCCGCCCCCTCGTATTCACCGCCCTCCTCCTCTGGCTCGCCTTCCTCTTCTCCACCCTCGGCATATCCGCATCCGACTTTTTCACGCCAGATCTCGCCGCAATCGCCCGCTTTCTCGGCCTGAACGAAGACGTCGCCGGCGTCACCTTTCTCGCCTTTGGAAACGCCAGTCCCGACGTCTTTGCCACCTTTTCCGCCATGCGCGCAAACTCGGGCAGCCTCGCCATCGGCGAGCTACTCGGCGCAGCGACCTTCATCGTCTCCTGCGTCGCGGGGGCCATGTGCATCATTCGTCCGTTCAGAGTCGAACCCTTCCCCTTCCTTCGTGACGTCGGTTTCTTCACCGTCGCCATATGCATCCTCCTCTTTATTCTTCGTGACGGGATCATCACCGCTTTCGAGGCAGAATTGCTCGTCGCATGCTATATCTGCTATGCCCTCACCGTCGTCCTCGGCGGTTGGTGGCTCAGTCGCAGAGAGAAACGCCGCCGCGTCGAAGCAATCGTACGCGGAGAGTACCTCGACGAAAGCCCACTCCATCCATACTCTGACGGCAATCCCTTTTCTCCTCCTGCTCACTCTTCTTTCCCTCCAGAGTCTCCCCCCCCACCACCTTCAAGCAGTTTGACAGTGCCACTGTCGTCCCCGATACCCACTCGCGCTCGATCCGCCACGCTTCAGATTCCTCGTGTACAGACACATTTCCAACTAACACCTCCCTCCCGCACCCCCTCGCCAATTACCTCGCCTTCTTACCTCACCCAAATACCTTCCTTTTCTCTCGTCGGCGCCATAGAGTTCCGACAGGTCGTCGCCTCTCTCCAGACTCAGGCCGCTGGTTCGTCCCTTGGCATCTTTGACTCCCCCGTGACACCTTACGCGGGTGGACACTACCACGCCCATCGCCATCGGAGCCGGTCCAGTTCCGCTTCTCATTGCCCTCCGGAATCCGAAGAATGGGACGGAGCGCTCGGCGTCCCTTTGAACGACCGCTCTCCAAAACTTCTCCGCACCTCCATATCAGACGAGCCGGACCTCGAGCGAGCAGATCAGTCAGACGTGCAAGAGGAGGAACGTGCACGTACACCGCTCTCTATCCCGACCATACCCTCGATCTCGCACACGCCTGCCTCTCCTACCGAGACACCAGCGGTGACCGACGTCGAGGAGGATATCTCGCCAACAACGCACCCTCGGGGTCTATGCCACGTGCTCGCCCGGACGTGGCATATCTTGTTTCCGTCCCTCCATCACTTCCAATCAAAGACGTTGACGAGCAAGATCGTTTCTCTCCTCGCCGCTCCGGCCGTCATGGCCTTGACGATCACACTGCCTGTCGTCATAACCCCATATGGTAACGATGACGAGCACGAAGAAAAAATAAACCAACGCGAGACGCGTCTACCCGAATTCGAAGAAGAGGGCGTCGAGAGGGCACTGATCGCTGAGCATGAAGTTCAAGAAGAGCTCCACGAGGTGGGGTTCAACAAGTGGCTGATGGCCGTCCAGTGTATCCTCGGTCCTCTGTTTTGTGTCGCAGTGGTGTTCAGTGCGTCGCGTCGGCCTCGTGATACACGCGTTTTCTGACTAGAACAAGGTCGCAGCGACCATGTAGAGTGGCTCTTGGCTTGGACCGCACTAGGCGGATCCGTCCTTGCGTTACTTGTGCTTGTGTTTTCCAACGTGGGCCCGCACCCTGCCGGTCAGATGGCGAGATGTTCCATGGGGTTCGTCGTTGCAGTCGTGTGGATCATGGCCATTGCAGACGAAGTCGTCAACGTTCTTCAGGTGACTCTTTTCCACTCTGTATCGAACATGCACTGACATCTCGCATCAAGGCGTTCGGTTTCATCTTTGGACTTTCCGATGCCATCATCGGTCTCACGATCTTTGCTGTCGGCAACTCGCTCGCCGATCTCGTGGCCAACACGAGCGTGGCTGTACGTCACCTCGTTCTCTTCCCACCCCTCCCCGTGCTCACCCGCTGACAGGTCTTTGCCCCCATGATGGCCTTTTCCGCCTGCTTCGGCGGCCCGATGGTCAACATCCTCCTCGGAATCGGCATCTCCGGCACCTATGTCATCAACGAATCCGGCGGGACGCCCTATGACCTGCACTTTACCCCGACGCTCGTCACGAGCACGGTCGGCCTGCTGATGTTGCTGGCGACGACATTAGTGGTCGTCCCGATGAAGGGGTATGTACTCTCAAGACGGTGGGGGTTGTTTCTCGTGTTGGCGTACGTGGTGTTGATGAGCGCGAACGTGGCGGTGGAGTTGAGTTTTGAGTGAGTCTCTTCGGGCGGAGGGGATGCACGTCCGGCGCGGACGCGGGATCGTTGGACACGACGCGCGCTGCGCGAGTGGACGTGGTTATGGTTTTCTTGGCGCAGGTCGGGCGCAGACTACCTAGTAGCTAGCTCAGATGGCGTTTCTTGTTCGGGCATGGGATTTCGGTACATGTCATGCACACACGGGAAGGGGGCGCCGTCGGATGGCTTCGATTGCGCCGACGGGCGACCGCGATAGAAATGAGATGGTTCTTCCGATTGCGAGGACGCTTTCTCCCGAGCCGCGGGGGCCACGGTGAAACGAACCCAACAAGCCGATGAAACGGCGAGAGAAGATCGACAGACGAGATTCGCAGCCGACGGAAGGACTCAAAGTAGAAAGCAGAGAGGTTGTTATGAGCTTCAAGTTTGGCGCTGGGCACGGATTGGATGGGAGCGACGACGAAGCGAGCGGTCAAACCTGGGTCGAGTACGCCTCTTACTCGCTCGACAGTGACCATAGGCCAGACTCGAGTCGTGTGTATCGATCCAACGTGTCGTATCCCACCATCGGACGCCAGTGGGATGAATC
>JBBPKJ010000025.1:0-83823 GCA_038089195.1 Brasilioporus rufonigricans | reverse complement strand
CTCTCGCTCCCTCTCCCTCTCCCTCTCCCGCTCCCAGTCGCGTTCTCTGTGTCGCTCCCTAGCCCGTTCCCTAGCCCGTTCCCTTTCTCGTTCCCTTTCTCGTTCTCGTTCTCGCTCCCTCTCTCTGTCGCGATCTCTCCCGCGCTCCCTTTCACGTGTCGTCTTCGGAGCAGGCTTCTCGGTCTTCTCGGCTCTCTCCTTCGTTCTTCGACGACGAGGGGCTTCAGCCGAGTTGACGAGGCACCATTGGTCACCCTCAGCCTGAATTGCCGCCCCCGACGTCGTCGATACTTTATCTGACTGGGTCCTCACGAGCTTGTAGGTCTCTGTTTTCCTACTCGTCGTCGAGTTGGACCTGGCAAGCCGGATTTCGCCATTTATTTGGTGGTCATCGGGTTCCCTGGTAGGAGAGACCTGCTTGGGGGATGACACGTCTCGGGATCGTCTGTTGTTACCAGAACGATCCGTTGCGGCGCTCCCAAACACGGGTAACTCGGGGTGTGGCTCGTCGGTATTGTAAGGAGTGGGGGGATTGGCGAGAATTGACGCCTTGGATAAGGGAGAGTCGTCAGCAACAGGAAAGACCAAGTGAGGGGGGATGGGACGTGGTAAATCATAGATCGGTGACAACGATGCTCCCGATGAAACATCCCCAATGGTATTTGCTAGTATAGACACTTGAGCTGGAGCACTGGTAGACAGGCCAAGTCCAGAGGACGGCGACGAAGGAGGAATCGAGATAGGTGGTCCGGGAGAACGTGCAGTAGCCATAAATTGCATCACTTCAGGTAGGGAGACAGCAGGTGCAGCAACGGAAATGGGGCTGAGGAGACCTGGGATGGGCGATGACCTCCCAGGGGAAGAAGGCACAGAAGCAAGCTTAGCGCCTTGTTGCCGATCCACAGGGTGGAGACGTCGGGCAGCTGGAACATCCTCAGGTAGGGGTTCACTGAGAGCTTCTAACGGCAGTATGTTACCCACCCCGACAGGAGTGGTACCCCCGGAGCTTGGGGCGTCCGGGTTTGCAATCATTAGTTTCCCTAGTGGTGAGAATGGCACGTCGTAGGATATCGTCGAAGTACGGTCGCTGTTTGCCCGCTCGACTTCTATTGATGGTCCCTTGCCACCTTGCGGTTCCACGTCCAAGTCTATCCGTGGAGGAGGAATGCGCCTGGATGGGTCTGAGACCTTCTTTTCCGCCACCGACTTCTCCGGAGATGGGTGTCTCTGCGAGATGAGGGAGCGGCATGATGACTGCTCATCCACAGCCGAAAGTACGGCTCCGGGAGGACCCTCGGACCATCCGTTAATGATAGGCACCGGATCTTGACTGGACCTTCGCAAGATGCTAAACTTCCTCACCAATCTCCCAAGAACACTCTGCCGTTTGTCGTTCTTCGACGACGAATGGCTTGATAATGCTGCGGTGGAGCGATTTGCAGAGATAGACATTGGGGAGAGGGTGGAATGACGCCTCGATCCGCCAAAGTTGATGTGAAGGGCACCATTCGGAACAACTGATAACCGCTTTAGTGGGCTGGACGAAGAACCTTCCACGGGAGATGTCTCTTGTCCTGCTGGCGTGTCGTTCTCATGTGTGCCAAAGAGTCCAGCCAATACGTGCTTGCGACGCTTGCTTAGCTTTCGCTTGACCTGAGCTGGCTCCGGTGCTTGCAAATGGAGTGCAGACGTCGACTGAGAGAGAGGTGAGGGAGTGACTGTCTTTCGACGAGCTTGGGCCGTATTCGTACTAGATAGGCGGGAGCGAGTGCGTGGTGCACTCTATGTTGCGTTTGTCAGCACCAAGACAAGTATAGAGCGTGAGAGAGATGGATCACCTCTGGGGCATCAACGGACACAGGACTTATGTTGCTGCCCGCGTCATATGGCGACTCGTGATGCCAGCGCGTCCCCCAAGGATCGCTAACATCCATCAAATCGATGTTGTCCTGGGAAGTCTTGCGACTGCGTGGCTTGACGCCGGGATCGGGGATGCGCACTTGCGATGAGCTCGGCGTTGGCAAGGGTGTGCCAGAGGGAGAACGGCTGGGACCCGGGACCCGGGTTGAATCCTCGGAGCGGTCCTGTGTGCTGTGTACAGATGCCGTCATGGGAGGAAAGGAAGGGGAGAAAAGGGTGGGTGGACGACCGACGGAGGCAGGTGGGAGCAGGTGGTAGTTCCTGTACCAACGGGGGCCGTTTGGATTGTGAAGAGGATACTTGATCCTGAAGGTGGAGATGTTGGCGGCGACCATCTCGTTTTCCTTCTTGAACCAGGCAGGGAGTTCGCCGAGAGGATCTGGGATGATGGAGCGAGAGAGGTCGAGCTGGGAGGAGGCGAGGTTTTCCTGGGAAGAACGGGGCGGGTCGGGGTCGTCGTTGTGGTCCATGGGGGGGAGGGAGTGGCTGCTCGCCAGGGAGGAGGAGTGCTTTACCTGGGTGGCAGGCGACTCGGTTGGTTTCTTTGCGGACTTGCTATGCCATAGCGATCTTGCAGAGGCGTTTTTTGAATCCCTGCGAGACAGCCTCCGTGAGACTGCGCCGTTTACTTCCATCGGTTTGTCGAGCTCATGCAGCGAGCCGTGCTGGTCAAGGTCAGAAACACGCCTTGTGGCTGGGCCCTGTCGGACAGGATGAGCGCGCACTGCCAGGCGGCGCCGTGCAGAGCATCTGTGGTACTCGCCTCTTCGAACAGCCCAGTCTGGGACAACGTCGTCGGGTTCCTGTGACTAGACATTCTGTCACTTTTTGCTCTAGACGACGCTCTCCATTCACACGCGCCAAGGACCGGCTGCGCAGTCGATGAGGATCAGCTGGCGCTTCCAACCCGCTTGCTTTTGGTCATCTCCCCCTGGCGAGTCACGCGCCATCATGATGATCCTTCCACGCCGAGCGGTGCGCTATCTTCACCAGGCAGGAATAGCTCACCACCGCGCTGCTCAGCTCCGAGGGTCCTCCGAGCATAAGCTTTCGGCGACCGTATTGCGTTGATCAACTCAAGTGCGGATCCAGCGAGGCTTCCGGTGCTCGTCGCATGCTATTTGCGTGCCAACCGGTTTTGAAAACCCACCTAGGAAATGCCTGGCAGATGGTTATCTTATCTAGTTCCCAATCGCAGACAATGGTTCATTCCGTTTTTCGATCAATTTTATCTCTTCATTTTACTCTCTACTTCGCTCACTTCCCCTCTTGTAAATGAGTGCTAGAATTCTTCTTCTAGGCAGCGGAGGTAGAGAACACGCTTTAGCCTGGAAGCTCGCTCAGTCCTCGCTTGTAAATCGCATTTATGTCTGTCCCGGAAATGGGGGGACCGCTAGCACCCCAAAGACAGAGAATCTGAACTTGCCCCTCGTGGCTCCTCACTATCACCAACTTGTCCAGTTCGCCGCGCAGAACGAGGTCAGTACATGCAGATGTCACTTCATCTGCTGCTAATATCCGCACCAGATCGACCTTGTCCTTCCTGGTCCTGAAGAACCGTTGGTGCGAGGTATCCAGGCGTGTTTCCGTAAAGGTTGGCCAGCAGACATTGCACTCCGGAACATGTTGCTCATCCGAACGTGCAAGTCGGCATCCCCACCTTCGGTCCCACCGAGCTAGCCGCAAGAATGGAGGGAAGCAAAGCATTCTCCAAAGCATTCATGCTCCGCCACAAGATCCCGACAGCCACCTTTCGTACATTCTCGTCCTCACAAGTTGACGAGGCAATTAAACATGTCCGCACGTGTGGTCATAGAGTGGTGCTCAAAGCCAGCGGTCTCGCCGCCGGTAAAGGGGTTCTCATCCCGGAATCTACCGATGAAGCGGTAGAGGGTCTACGGCAAATCATGGTAGCCAACGTGTTTGGCGCTGCAGGTCTGCTACACCATTTATGTGTTTCGGATGTCACCATAATCAATACGCTACCTTATTCCGCTAGGGAACGAAGTTGTAGTCGAAGAACTACTTGAGGGCCCTGAAATATCCGTCCTTGTATTCTCTGATGGTTACACAATTATCCCCCTTCCTCCCGCCCAGGATCACAAGCGAATTGGTGAGGGCGATACGGGATTGAACACCGGTGGCATGGGTGCATATACTCCGGCCCCGGTGGCAACCCCCGCGATCATGGATCGCATCACGAAGGAAATCCTTCGACCTACTATCGATAGTATGAGGAAAGAAGGTATGTCGTAACCTTACTTCCATGAAACAGAGCACTCATCTTGATCAAGGTTTCCCGTTCGTTGGTCTACTCTTCGTGGGGTTAATGCTTACCGAAAGTGGACCGAAAGTCCTTGAATATAACGTCCGGTTCGGTGATCCAGAGACTGAGGCTCTCATACTTTTATTGAATGATGACGTCGACCTCGCCACAGTACTCCTCGTATGTCGTTTCAATTCAACAGAATTATGAACATACTGATTAGTCTTCGGACCAGGTAGGCTTGCACAGAGCACCGGCTCGACTCGGTACAAATAAATTGCCGGCCTGGTTTCGCGGTCTCAGTCGTGTTGGTATCGGGTGGTTACCCAGGTGCATACCCGAAAGGCAAATGCATTGAAATCGGGGAAATACCCTCGGGTAAGCATCTCCGAACTAGAGCTGTGTCACTTATTGGCTTACTTGTACAGGAGTGGTCGTTTTCCACTGTGGCACCTCGTTGAACGGAGATGAACTCGTCACGTCGGGCGGTCGTGTCTTGGCTGTGTCGTGTGTCGCTCCATCATTGGAAGAGGCACTTTCCTCTGTGTACACCGCGATCGACAAGATCTCGTTTGAAGGCATGGTGTATCGCCGCGACATAGCCTATAGGCGAGCAAGATATCGTTCCTTGGATTACTCGGATTAACATTGTTCATGTTCTTGCTAGAGCATTGACGGGTGCCAGTGTCGTTGCTAAAGGCCTCACTTACGAGCAAGCTGGCGTATCAGTAGACGCCGGGAACTTACTCGTTGATGCTATCAAGCCCTATGTACGTGCAACTAGACGTATTGGTGCGGACGCGGAAATAGGGGGATTCGGGGGTATCTTCGACCTGAAAGCTGTTCGATATAAAGACCCGTTATTAGTCAGTGGAACCGATGGAGTGGGCACTAAACTTCGCATCGCCATTGAAATCGGCATCCACGATCGAGTAGGTGAGTTTCGAGTCGTAGTCTTCCAGCTCCCCGTTATAACTGGACATGACAGGCATCGACCTGGTGGCTATGTCTGTCAATGATCTGTTGGTGCAAGGCGCAGAACCACTCTACTTCCTGGACTATTATGGCTGCAGCAAACTAGACGTTGCTGTTGCAACGAGCGTAATCAAGGGGATTGCAAGTGGGTGTCAACAAGCTAGATGTGCCCTCATCGGCGGCGAGACCGCCGAAATGCCGGGCATGTACTTGGACGGTAAGAACTATTCGTGTGTCACCGCAGTAGGCAATGACTTGATTACCTCCCACTCAGGCGACTACGATCTCGCGGGTTTCGCCGTTGGTGTCGTCGAAAGGGACCTGGTTCTCCCCCGTGAGGTCGTAGAAGGAGACGTTCTGCTTGGTGTCGCCTCTTCTGGGTTGCACTCCAACGGGTTCTCTCTCGTCCGCAAGATCGTTTCCCTCTCAGGTCTAGCCTATTCTTCTCCCTGTCCTTGGGACACAACTCAAACACTCGGCCAAAACCTCCTTGAACCGACCCGGATCTACGTCAAACAAGTTCTTCCGATCGCCCAGAAGGGTCTCATTAAAGCCATGTGCCACATAACAGGCGGTGGTTTTATCGAGAATATTCCCCGAGTTCTCCCGAAGGGGTTGGGATGTTACATGGATGCGTCTACCTGGCAGTTACCAGAAGTGTTTCGGTACTTGATGAAGGAAGGTGGGGTCGCACCATTGGAAATGGCGCGTACCTTCAACATGGGTATCGGTCTCGTGGTCATTGTTGACAGGGACAAGTGCGAATGCGTGCTAAACGCACTGCGCGCGCAAGATCCTGGCATTCCTGTGTATGAAATTGGGCAGGTAACCGGTACAAGTGGGGTGGAGATCCGGCAGCTGGAGTATTGGACATGATGTCCGGATTTCGGCAGAGAACTGGATGAAAGTTTCATGTATCTTACTCTCGCGAGATAACATCAATAGAGGTATGCTATGCAAAGGAAAACAGTGCGATGGTGGGCGGGAGTGTCACAGTAATAATCGACAGTAGATGTAAGTAGTATGTGTACCGGTCAGCATGAGAGAGACAAGGTTAGACGAGAGATAGAAACCTCTAGAAACAGTCACCAAAGATGTAACAAAAAAACCAATGCGAAGAAATAACCGTGCTTATATGCAGAAGAACAAATTTGAGAGTAATAAATAAAGCTGATGTCGCACAACGAAACCGAGGGATGTCAAGTCCAAGCAAAAAGACGAAGTGAAATATATATGGACAATATAAACATCCCCTTTACGCGGAAACGGAGACCTCTTTCGCAGACTCGGGGGTTCCGGTCGCTGCAGCAGCGAAGGAGATGGGTAATTTGGTCGCAACGTTGCCTGTCGTGCCACTAGGTTGAGCAGTATTTACCTCCGTCAATTTGTTATCCTGTAGTAACATTAGTCGTACGTTCCATGGGTTGAAGCAATGCTTACAGTTTGACTTTTTGCTTGATGCTCCTCCGGTGAGACACTTCGGGTACCGGGTTCCTTGGTCAAGTCTTTTCGTGAAGGAGGTGGTGCTTGCAATACTTGAGCGGCGGTAGGACCGGCCAGTCCATTGGCCACAGGAGCTCCACTCACGGAGCTCCTCGACGATGTGGTCGTAGATCCACCAAGCACGGGAAATTCATCAGCATTCGGGACTCGTTGCTGTTTGGGTTTTTTCTCTCCCCGCGAACCATTAGACTTAAAACCCTTTGAACGATTGCCTGGGTCCGTGGACTGAGAACGACTTGAATTAGTTGTACCATTCGTTCCGCGTCGTGGTTGAATATCCTATGAGTATGAGGTGAATTCACATGCAGGCAATGCAAGGTAAGGGACAGGGTTGGTTACTCACATCTCGTACATTCATGGTAGTAAAGTTTTCTTCGATTGTGCTGATGTCATTTGCACCATCTCTCACACGAGGGCCCCGAGTACCCAATTGGGGTTGTGCAGGTGTATCAGGGATGACATGAGGGAATCGGCATTCGTCACCGTTTCTACACCTACCAGTAGGGTAGAACAGGCACGCAGGTTTTCGATTTCCGCCAAAAGAACCCCTTCGCATGCTGCCTCTGCGATTATGGTTCATTCCTTGTCGGAAGGGGGGAGCAGGAACAAAGTTGTTTTCTCCATGGGGAACAACCGGAGATTTTGGTCCACCATTGACCTCAGGGTAGGGCAAGTGCACATGTGGACCTTGGGGATATGGTGAGGGATCCTGACGCACTGCGAATGGAGGAGCGGATACAGGTCCATTGGGATACACTGATTGCGGGGACTGAGGGCCAGGGGTAGTTGCAGGCTGCTGCGGCGGGGGAAGCGTGGGAATGGAAAGAGGAAGAGGAGCATGCGCAGGTTGAGGGTATGATGGCGAGGCAGGAGACATTGGCCCATAAGGTACCTGCACAGGGGTCTGAACGGGAGAAAGTGCGTCCGAGGCAGATCGCGTATGAACCATAGGAGGATGGGGAGGAGTATGAACCACTGGTGGCAGGGGTGGAGATACAGGATTCATGTGGGGTGGGACAGGTGCAGGAGGGTGAAAGGAAGGGTGTGGTGGGTAATAACCCTGAGTATACTGCGGAGTCATGGGATCGTAAGGAGTTGGATATTGAGTAGGGGCAGGAGGAGGACCAGGATAGAAAGGACCCTGGGGGTGAGCGAAGAGACAGGAAGAGCCATAGCGACAAGCAGGATAATACCTGCAAGGAATGAATCTGGCTATATCAGGTGGAGGAAGGTTCCCATATGCACCATTCTCGCCGAGTGGCACTGGATGGGGCTGATAGTATGCAGGCGAGCCATCAGGGAGAGAGGGTACAGGGCCGATGGACGGATAGTAGCCATATGTAGGAATAGGGACGGGGTAGAATCGCTTTGATGGGTCGACATGGGGGTCCTGTGAATAAGGATGGTCCTGAGGGGGCAAGCCTTTTACCGAGGCATTTTTAAGTAGTTGGATAATCTCGGGGTTTGTTGTATACGTGTCTGGGGAGCCATGAGTAGTTGCAAAAGAGGGGTCGGCTCCTGATGGAAACAACGAGATCGATTAATCACACGCGACATGATCGAGAATCGAATGCGAACCTTTGTCAAGCAGTGCCTTCACCACATCAAGATGGCCATTCTTGACTGCTTCCTGGAGGGGCGTGGCACCGGTGTGGTCTATAAGGAAATGGAACTTTAAAGACACGACTCCAGGTTGAAACGAGGTAGAGAGACATACCTTTGATCTCGATATCGGCAGGAGATGCATTGTGGAGTGCAGCTAGGAGGGCCTCCAAGTTTCCCTCAGAGGCGGCGTTCCAGAGCAGGGAAACCATTGCGCGGGAGAAAGGGTGGTGGTGGTGGATAGAAAGTGAGAGAGACAAAGGACGCGGTGCAGCAAGCAGAAGGAAGAGGGAAAAAAAAAGGTCAGACTGAGAAAAACACAAGCGTATGCGTCAGTCGGTCTCTTCGACTGTCGGACTTCGGGAGCGACTCCATGAAAAAAACGAGAAAAAAAAACCGTGAGAAAGGTTTATTTGATTTGCTTATGTAATGTCACGTGAGTCGCTCGCCCGCCGCGCCGAGTCACCGCGCTCATCATGGCGACCCTGCGGTCATGAAACAAGCCGCAGCAACCCGTGTGCATAGCGCTCGGTTCACATCAGAACAGCACTCCGCTCCGACACGAATGGCTTTTGCGCGGTCTTACGTATCTGAGCCATGTCACCCGTGTCTCCCATTCCGTTACAGGGCAAGGCACCGGGACTGACATGCTACAATCAGATATACACGGACGTGGCAACCCCCACTGGATTCACGCTAAAGTCAAACTAGCCAATAGGCGCAATCCCGAGTTTCTTCAACAACTGTTTCGCCTTCTCCCCTGTTTTCCTCGGCAAGTCCAACTCTCGTGACGGAGGTCGGCTCATCAGTTCCTGCACTCCTGCCTTCACGTCCTTCCCTGTCCCCCAATGTTCAACCCGCTTACATTGCTTTATCGGAAAATCATACCTTCGTACAAGGCCTCGTAAATCTGTCACACGAAACATCCCGAGGGATTTATCAACTCGGCTGAGAAAAAAAGAGGACTCGGTAAATTCCGCCACTCACCCCGTTCGCAATGGGAGCTGACACGTCCATCTCATCGATAATCTTCTTGAGACCTTTTGCTGTCGTCACACCCTCGGCTACACTGCCAAGCGTGTTAATAATGTCTCCAAGCGCCTCTCCTTTCCCCAATCGATATCCCACTGTGTAATTTCGGCTGGTAGGGGAGCTACACGTGAGGAAAAGGTCTCCCACACCGGCAAGACCCAAAAAGGTCAGCGGAGATGCGCCATATGCCGTCCCAATACGTGTCATCTCGGCCAATCCTCGAGTTATGAGACCTAAAAATCTTCCAATGTCAATCATTCCTGGTCAGATCACGGCTCAGCTAACTTGCTCTCGTGTTGTTCTCAAAACCTAAACCATCAGCCATTCCAGCTGCGATGGCGTAAACGTTTTTCAAGGCGCCAGCCAATTCAAGCCCTATAGGATCTACCCCTGTATAACTATGAGAACATAAGATCGCAGAGTGCCATTTAAACATGTACACATAAGCCCTACCATCGAAACCATGGTTGGTGAAATACTTGGGATGCCTTTTGGGCCTGAGACTCTGTCAACGAGGCAACGGAGACAGAAGTCGGTTGTCTGCGAATAACTAACCCAGTTCGTCAGCAGAACCAGAGTAAGACTGCATTAAGGTACCAACTCTCCGAGGCAAAAGAGGGTCCCGACTGTATAAAGTGAGCTTTCACGAATGCCGCCATATCTTATGTTGACCTACGATGAATGTTGCGGCTCGTGCAATATCGCCTCCACATGTGTCAGCGATGATCTCCAGGGTTAGCGCCTGCGTGGTCGTCTCGATACCCTTGTTTACAAAAATCAACAAAGGCAGATTTCCCCCAACTAAACTAGTGTGAAGTTTGATCAAAGTTTCCCTGATATCGAAATGGTGTTGCGGTCAAATGCCATGGAGGAAGAAAAATAAAATTTACCTTAATCCTTGTGTTGGTATCGCGAATAGGACAACGTCCATTTGCTGAATCGTTTTTTTATCTGGGATCTCTGGGCCCACAGCGGAAATGTTACTTGAGAAGATATGGTCCCTCAAATAGTTTGGGTTGCGATGGTGCGTATTAAAGTGGTTGACGAAGCTGGCATGCCGGGACCAAATGTAAACATCGTGATCACAGTCACCGAGGTGATCCGCCAGACAGCTTCCAAAGTTGCCTGCGCCGAGAACAAGGACTTTAGATTTCGGTGTCGGAGACGAGGGCATGTCCAATTTTGCCGTGAAGGGGCGAGCGGACGAGGACGTAAGACGTGAAAAAAACGGCTTGGTAGACGTTAGGGAAAGACGTGGTGCCAAAGGGAGCACCTGATATACAGTAGTTCTGCCAGCAGGACGTCGGAGAATGCTGAACATGGGCTTATCCAGGATTTGCATGGCACACGACGTGTTCGGCCGGCCGGCGATAGCCGATGGCCGTGCCGGAGCAGAAGCTGTTTCAACGTCTTACTCACTCGCGGACACATACCCGCCTGATATTTAATACCTCTTCCGTAGCCACACCCCTCTTTATCATGGCAATCCAGGACAGAACAAACGAATTCCGCACCTGTGTCGACTCTATACGAAACAGGTCCGCTTTACCGCCAAGAACCGCAGAGCCGAAACAGCGCCTCCTCCAGGGTCATGCTAAAGGTACTCCCAAGACTGAGTTTTCGCGAATGGCCTCGGCCATTGGCAAAGACATTAGCAGCACAACTATAAAACTTGGAAAGCTCGCACACCGTAGGTTGTTCTCTGGTCACTCCCATCCGTCCTTGACAGGTCCTGCTTAGTCGCGAAGCGGAAAACATTGTTTGACGATCGGCCCGTGGAGATCAGTGTGCGTGCCCTCTCTGAACGGACTGTACACCACCGCTCATGTTTGACTTCACTCGTTCAGGAACTAACCTACATTATAAAGCAAGACATAGCGAACATCAACCGACAAATTGCCGCTCTGCAATCATTCCTTAAACAGCACAATGCTCAGGGTGGTTCAAGGTCCACAGAAGGAAAACAAATCGACGAGCACAACCACAATATTGTCATGATGTTGCAGAGCAAACTTGCGAACACTAGCATGAGTTTCAAGGACGTACTCGAGGTCCGAACTCAGGCGAGTTGAATCGACCCTGCACCTTAATACATTATCTGATTGGATGTTGTATAGAACATGAAGGAATCAAAGGATCGCACGGACCAATTTATGTACTCCACGGCCGCAGCAGCTCACCAGGCGCCCCAAAGTGAGCATACTACCGAAAGTTGCTATCCTACAAGCTCAACCAGTTGTCCTTAGATTCGCTTTTATTGAATGGAAGGTATGACCCAATGGGTGATGGAAGTGGAAGCCGTCCAAGTTCCAAAGGCAAGGGAAGACCGGCACAAAACAGCGACGTTCTAGCTATGGACTTGGATGCCGCCGAGGGTGGAATAGCGGCTCATGGCGAAAATGGTGCCTTTTCGCAGATGCAATTAGTAGAACAACAAGTATGAAAAGTCCTCCTCCGCGGATCACGTGCTAACCCCCAACCAGGATTCATATATCCAATCGCGGTCAACAGCAATCGAGTCAATCGAGTCTACAATAGCGGAGCTGGGGCAGATATTCACTCAATTAGCGCATATGGTCGCAGAACAGCGCGAAACAGTGCAACGGATTGATGCTGACACGATAGATATCGCGTCGAATGTCAGCGGAGCTCAAAGGGAATTACTCAAGTACTACGCTAGTATATCCAGTAATCGCTGGTTGATGCTCAAGGTTTTCGGTGTGTTGATCGTTTTCGTGAGTCTTCCATTTATTCTTTCAAAAGAGGTGTGACCGAAAGTGTGCGTTTCCAGTTCCTCGTATTTATTCTTGTTTCATGAGGCAGACAGCGGGCGTCATACCTCTCGCTACTGTCACTGGATTAATTCATCACGCATGATGGACACTGAATGACATTGATCGGAACCTCCACGATCGTCCATGGTACTACCCTACTGGTATAGCGTTTACGCCCGTTGGGAATTCTTTAGCCAAAGACTTTCGTTTTTTAGAACCCTTCCGGTGCTTCTGACCTCCTCGGTGAGTCTCCTTTTCCTCAACATCGCCAATTGTCCAAGTTCGCTTGCGAGCATGGGTTTGCTCCGTACCCGATGTGGCCGAGAAACGCTGGGTGCCTCTAGGCTGTGCCTCCACCCTGGGACCTTGCCATTTTCGCTATAAATGTCAGATAAGTTGGGCGAAATCAGCTACACGGCTTGGCATACTCGCTGTCCTTCTAGTTCTTTGTTACGCTCCTTCAGCTTCTCCATACGAGCTAAGCCTTTTCCACCGCCCCCGGCAGTCAGTTCGACGTTGATCCGGCGTCCGTCGAGTTCCGAGTGGTGAAGTTTGAGCCCCTGCTGAAGCGCACCGCGATGCTTGAACTCCAAGAAAGCGCAGCCTTTGGATTTCGTGACTGTTTTCATCGTCGATTTCATAAATGGTTTAGGAGTCAGTAGTCGTACAGTGGGTGGTGGAACTTCGGAGATGTTAACATCCCACTTCGACGAAACTATATCAACACGTACCGCATATTGAAAAATGTGCTTGAATAACCTCAGGGGTCGTAGTATATTTGAGGTTACCTGGCGAGGAGTGAGGAAAACCATAAGGACCGACGAAGACATCGTACCAAGGAAAAGAATAAATCGTTGCTTTGTCTTCTCGCTTTCCCTCCCCGTCTCTTCAGCCGCGCAATGATCCTCTATAGGTTTTTCCATATCGTCGAGAGAACCCCCGTCAAACCCTTTTCTTCGCTTTGGTTTCTGTCTGTCTGGCTCCGGGGTTCCCTTTGCCTCTTCACCAGCTTTCTTTCTTTTCTTTCCCACCACCACTTGTGTTTCTGCTTCCTCTCCTGCTGAGGCTTTTCCTCCCCCGACAACAGTTTCTTCACCGACTTGACGGCCTTGTTGACCTTGCGTATTAACAAAAACAACCTGATCTTTGAGGCTAGGGACATCGACCTCGACCTCCAAATTGCTAGTGGTATCTAGTGCACCGTCCTTGCTTCCTCTGTGTTTCCGTTCTCGAAAGGCGATGCCTTTCCTCTGGCGCTTTGTGAGCTTTGATGTGGGTGGCATGAATCACAAGCCGAATCTTATATATAGCGAGTGGTACGGAAGCGAATAGACCGGAAGTATGTAATAAGCACGGCTCAGATAATTATATCTGTGGCCACGGAATTGAGGGGTAATGACAAGCTCCTATGCATGCATGTATGTGTCTGTCTCAGGACCAGTGACACGCAATGGATCTAGTCGAGGATACACTGATGGTCAATAAATACATAGCCGTATTACCCTTCCAATAACATTACTTCATGCGACCCCTTGCAACACCGTTTCGTGGGTACCTCCAAGACAGTGGATAGACGACGTACTGCTGTAAAGGACAGCGTACCTGGTCATCCGAGCGTCAGACCATTGACACCTTCCCCAGCTCCGTCAACATCCCTTTCCTCGCCATCCAACCCCCGTCGATGTCTTGGGATCGGACGCAATATCGGGCTTGCGAGTCCTATTGTGGGACGCAGAATGGGACTTGAAGAGACGCTCATCGACCCTATTCCGACCTGTCGTGGATTCGAGTAGCTGGGGAAAGGATATCCGGTGATAGTCGGGGATGACGCCGTAGAACTCGATGCTGGCACCGGAATAGACAAAGGGATGGGGAGTGACGGTCTCCCGTTCGGAGTTCGGGGGTAGGATAAGGATGGATGAGACTCCCGGAGGTAAGATATCGAGGGGGAGACTGCTCTTCGTTTTGCCGCGGTAGGGTATGGGTCATACCGATCGTCAACTGTGTGCACGTGTCAGCCTCGTCATTGTCTCTCAAAAGGACACTGACATTTCCGTTTATTTGAGCGCACTGCGCTAGTTGTTGGAGGAGGTGTGGACCGCCACTGTACCGAGGCTGGAGTTGAGGTTATCGATGGCGATGGCAACGGCTGGAAGAACGTGAGCCTGGTGCAAGTACAAGGGATATGGGCCCATACAGCATCCACGTCCATTGCCATCACCATGGGACTTCCCATAAGAGATGTAGGAGGATCATCTCCATTCACACTTTGCGCTGGGGTACAGGGCTTCGCAGCCATAACATGGTCGCTTTGAGGGTCAAGCACAAATATTGCGTCGACGTCGTCATCATCATCATCATCGCTCGGTGACCCCTCCCCGTGCACCTCTTCATCACCAACCTCTTCTGGGTACCGCCCTCTATCAGACGGCGCGCGTGGTGTACGAGGTTGCAGTGGAAGGTCAGAGCAAGATGCCAAGAGGCGCTGAAATGCAGCTTCAGACTTGACTTCATCTTCTTCAGGGTGAGACTCGGCCAGTAAGTTCAATATCCTTGGGGGTTTTAGCTTCGCAATGATTGAGAGTCTGGCGAGGCTCGGAAGAATTGTGTAATGATATTACTCACTGGATACATCAGGCGCCTCGACTCGGCTGCAGTGGAACTGAAAAGCGATTCATTGTCGAGCGCGCTCAGATTTCGACTTGATGGTGGAGTCGAGGGGTTCAAAGGCACCTTGCCATCCTCATCACGAGATTCTTCCGCGTCATTCTCGTTTGGCATGACAATGGGAGGCGTTGGATTACCCGAGCTACTTGATGGTGAACTTTCGGTGTACATACGTTCCCTGTCGCTTTCTGATTCTTCTCCGTTTGTGCTTCCGCGTCTACTTGAAGGCATCGTGAAAGATATGGCAAGGGGACTATAAATGCGCTTTTCTGCATAGTAACTCGATGACTTGGGAAGCAGCGACGGGCGACGGAAACGGAGAAACAATGGGCTAGCGGGCCCGTCGTCTGCTAGGGGAGAAACATTCCGTTGACTTGAAGGCAGAGCGAATTCCTCCGAGGATGAAGGGAATGAGAGACGACGAGGAGAGTCCGACATGGAATGTGCACGATGACAGTCGCTGTGGGGTCTCGACGCGGTGAGTTCGTGAGGCCTTGAGGATGGTGATGCCACAAGGTATGCATAGGAGTAATTAGGTACCTGTCACACCCCAAAAATCTTGCCGATGATACGCCCATCTTCTGCGGAGAACACAACCTCTTCTACATACTAAGTACTTGGCGGAATTCGTGGATTGGGATCGACAACGTCGTGTCATTCACTCAGCCAGTTCAGAAGATGGCGTCGCCATTACAACGTAAATGTTTTGGCAGATATTCGCATGCCAAGGACGCCGTTCTAATTCGGGGGCAAATAGAAAGGTGTTATTTGGTAATTGACACTACAGGGACATTTCTGATTGGTGAAAGTATTGCGATACCTGTACCTTGCATTTTGAATAATATGTCTCGTATTCCAACGATCAAGCTGAAGGCCAAAGGAGGTAAGCAGAATAGGACGCGCTACCAAGAAGCCCTATAGAAAAATTGAGTGGAACTGCACATCGCGAGTTACGGCTTTGCTCACCTAACGTTGACAAGAATGCGATGAAACCTCCGGGTATCCGCTAGACGTTCAGTCAGCCAGAAATACAAATACAGATCGAAAGGCCGAATCGCGTACGTTGATCGGATTCCCCGTTTTGTAACCGAGGGTATAGATGATGCGTCCTACGACGAACGAGCCACACATCATAGCAGCAGCATGGGGACACTTCAAGCCGAAGACCAGGGTGCTGCACGAACGTTACGTGAATTGAGATGGAAGCACAGGGGCAAGCTCACGATATGGTAACGATGGGCGCAATCTCGAGCGTGTTTTGATGTGCCCCTTAGGGAACAGATAAAGTCAGCGCGATGGAATGATAGAAAGACGTGAGAGGGCTAACGTTGAGTACAGTTGAATTTCATGGCTGTTGGACTTCCCTTGACCTGCTCTTGCTCAGCATATACTATGTACAGAGTATCAAAATAAACGGCCGACTAGACCGAGAGGTGTTATACACACGCTGTGGGTACGCGATGCTAGCACGCGAACGAGTCCTGCTAACGAGCACCGCCTGCCAGACGAGGAGCCAGCCCATGGAAACGAGAGATGCAGGAACATAGCCGAATCTGAAAGAGCGATGTGTGTTTTCGGGTGCAAGCAATGAAAGAAGAGACACACCCGTTTGGAAGGACGATCTGTGTGGACATGATGCGAGTCGACGCGAGTGTGTTTTTTCGGATGTCCTTTTATATCATGGGCATGTACGTCACCGTCACGGAAACGAGGCTCAAAGTCGGCGAGATACGGAGATGGTTTGATTTAGATACGATATTTGGATAGATGCACCTCAACTAGTCTACATCCGCAGAATCACCCGAGCGAGGAGGACTCCTCTTCATTTGGAAGGAGTTGCAGGACATCATCAAGTCATCAGCCAATGAGTTGCGAGAGAATGAGTCGTTCATTTCAACTGCGAGTTCTCGACTTCTGAATCAGCTTATCGAATAAATTACCCCTGGTGACAACACTTCATATTCAGCCTTTCGTTGCCTTCGATGATTTATTACGTATTAGTTCAGGTTTTTCGGTCCAGCGGTCATTTCGACGTCGGCGATAGATATAGCGTAATACATCTACTGCAACACCAGGTAGAGAAAACCATGGGCTACTCTAACCTGCTCTTTGTGAGTAAACCACATACCGAGATAAATATGTCTCACCAACATCCTGTGTCTACCAATCCAAACTTGTTTAATCCCGGCCCAGGGCTACTGCTACCCTGAACATACTCATGGCAGGAGAAGCTCAACGTGAGCTTCCATGATACTGGACCTGTGTCTAGCAATTGGTAACGTTCAACTCTCACCCTTGCCCTGGAATTACCTTGTATGGTGTGAGGTTTTCCGCGAAATGACGACATTGTCAACGGGCGTAGACACGAATGTCTCCCACTTTGTGTTGCCTACAGGAGATCCTGTTAAATATCAGTATCTTTGGTTACTGTTATCCGCATGTATGCCAGCAGCTATTTCTGGTCTGGTTGCTCGTCAGAACATGTCGTGCATCCAAAGAACCGGCGTTAGACGTGCTCTGGCGAGATTTGGACGATCTAAGTCTACCCATGCTTGTTCGCCTCCCTGGTCTTCTTCGTTCATTGCTTCCATCTGGTTAGATGACTTGTCGTGACCAGATGATCTGAGGAAGTTCCATTTGTCGATGTGATTGACAATGACTTGCTCCGTCGTTTTCTAGGTCCCGGCAGTTGTATGTTTCGTTGATTCCTGGCTCGTCGCGAGCCTGAAATTAATCTTGGCAGGCACTGACTACGCTGCCCTGAACAAATGACCGCAAAGTTTCACCGTGGTCATACACCAGCAACGTCCCCATCTTATGGTGCGAACCACCACCACCCGGACCACCACCTGGGGCCAGCAGCCAAATTGGCTCCGGAGTGTGACAAACCCTAACCCTATGTCAGGGTCAGGGGCAGACCTGATCCAAGACTAGGGAATGGAGAGTCAAAGGTGGAAAATGGAGAGCTAAGGGTCAAGACTCGGGGGCAATGGATGAACAATCTTGTATTCTGTTTTGAAAGTGCAGTAATATGGAAATTGTATACACCTGCTACTACAATGAAAAAGAAACTGATGGCAAAGCTGCTGCTGCTGCTGGAGCCAGGGCAGCTCATTGGTCCCATCAAAACCCGAATATAATTGTTGCCGAGACAAGCCTGAGTATTTCCATCACATTTGGCAATGATCGGTTCTGAAGCCCTGGCACCCCTCTCCACGATTCTTGACTCAGACAACTTGTGGTTACACTGGCAGTGTCAATCATAAATTGTCCGGTATGGATGCTGAGTACACTGGTACACTGGAGTCGAAGGTCTTACCGACATGTCCTTGCTGCGAATGTTTGATGAATAGGGGCTATTTCCATAAATGGTGGCCAAATTTTGATCATCTCCTTTTTTTTTAAATTTGGAAATCCCTCTTTGCATATTTTATCTACTCGTCCAATAGTGCATTTTTACAAGAGGAAAAAAAGACTGGATTTTTTTTTCACGAGACATAAAGTTTTGGATACAAGTAGTGGTGGCTAAGTGTTTCACACCACAGATATTTGTTCGTATTATGCATTTAACCTTGACTCCTGCTTTTCTGATCACGTGACTGATCATTTTGATCGATGCAATGTCGTTTGCATATTTGACCCACCCAGCAAGTCGAAATGGCCAAGCGCTCTGCGACAGACCCGTCATCGGTCAACATAAAAGCTCCACGTTCCTCGGAAAGGCGTGATGCTCCCCCACTCGACGATATCGGCGAGTTTGAAGACGCTTGGGAAGATGAGCTCGAGTCAGATGAGGACGTTATAGATGCAGATGCCCCGGACGGTACGAGCAATAGCACGAATAACCCTGTATCTGGCAGCTTTGTAACATATCCATCGTGATGCTTTTCCATCAGGAATGGACATTGATGAGGTTCTCCCTGTCGTCGAAGAGTTTGAGGAGCAACCACACCACCTCAAGGCCTTCATACCTGGCACGCATACTCTAGCGAAAGACGAAATACTAGAACCAGACGATTCTGTCTACATCATGCGCCATTCAATGAATGTAACCTGGTCATGCTTGTCCTTCGATATCTTACGGGACAGCCTCGGCGACGAACGGCAGAGATATCCTGCAACAGCTTATGTCGTCGCCGGAACGCAGGCTGCCAGAACTGATCACAACGAGTTGTCTGTTTTCAAGATGAGCTCTCTACACCGTACTCAAAGAGATGGAGGTTCGTTGTCTGTAGTTTGGTTTTCGTAACGCATTTTACCTTTGATGACTGTAGGGGATGAGGATGAGGATGAGGATGAGGACGACGATAACGATGACGACACACTAGATGAAGATGCCGTTCTCGAGTTTCGCTCGGTGCCTCATCATGGTTGCGTCAATCGCGTCCGTGCCCAGCCTCTTCCACCCTCCACTCCTCTTGTTCCTGTCTCGCAACCCTACTACACCGCAACTTGGGCCGAAACCGGCAAGGTTCATATATGGGATATCCGACCGCTCATAGAATCCCTTGATGTACCCGGATACACTTGGGAAAAGTCACGGACAAATAATCCAACCTTTACTATCGATTCGCACGGACGTGCCGAAGGATTTGCCATGGACTGGGCTGCGTCAGCCCCGACGAACCCGTCGGCACTCAGACTACTCACAGGAGATGTCCATTCGAAAATATATCTTACCACATCGACGCTCTCTGGGTTCAATGCTCTTGCACAGCCTTTCACCTCCCATACCTCCAGTATTGAAGATATCCAATGGAGCCCATCAGAACCTACTGTCTTCGCATCCTGTTCGGCCGATCATAGCGTTCAAATATGGGATGTGCGGAGTAAAGCACGAAGGAGCGTCACTGGCATTGTTCCTGCGCATGAGAGTGATGTGAATGTGATCAGCTGGAACAGGAATACGAACTACTTGTTGATCAGTGGCGGCGATGACGGTGCAGTCAAAGTCTGGGATCTTCGGAATGTTAGCAAGCCGGGGTGAGCAGTCCCCCAATGCCCGCAGAGGAGTTGATTCATCTTTCCTTAGATTGCCCCGCCAGGTACCGAGTCCCGTCGCCGCCTTTATGTGGCATAATGACCCTATCACTTCGATTGAATGGCATCCAACAGAAGACTCAATATTCGTCGCATCCGGCGCCGATGACCAGGTTACGCTCTGGGACTTGGGAGTTGAACAAGACGATGAAGAAGTTGGTTCATCAATCAATGAAACGCAAGAAGGTAGTCGGGAAGTCCCACCGCAACTACTCTTCGTACATCAGGGACAGAGGGACGTGAAGGAAGTTCATTGGCACCCTCAGATCCCTGGAACAGTGATCAGTACGGCATTAGATGGTTTCAACATATTCAAAACAATCTCTGTGTAGGCACAGATGATCTTCGAGCAAAAAGTACCTAGCAGATAACTTGGATAATGACAATGGGGTGGCAATGGATGGCGCATCTATTTCATTCTCACAGTGACATTACGATACTGCGTAGACGAACTGGAGAGAATGAAGCAACATCCACGTCTGGTCGTCAATATAAACCAACTCTGTTGTTCCCCCTTGGCGAGCGTATCTGCTGAGAGTTAACTTGACGAATTTCTACGAAGATATTTCCACTCACTTTAGCAATGTTCTTGTGCAGGATGTCAGTCATTACAGCGTAAATATTTCTGATGTCAATAAGGTTCTGACGAGCGAAGAAAAGCTGTTTCTCGTCATGTTCTTTCAAGGCGAGCTTCGGGCACGATAAGGATTGATCATTCAGAGATACACTCGGACACTCACCGTATAATCTTCGATATTGGGATATTTGATGAGCTTTGAGCATATCTTAGCTCGAGCCAAGTAGTTTTGTCGAACGCTGTCACGAATGTTGTATGCACTCTCCTGGGAGCGGAGCAGCTCACTGAGGACCTCTGGTGCAGGAATTTAGGATTTGATTGGATTATTCCTGGATACTTACCCTCTTGTATCTGGACACCTATCGACCGTACGGTCGGTTGATGGGGTCAACAGAAAACTACTGTCACGTACCGAAATTATCGCCGCTAAAACAAGACGAGATTAGACAGCCGACGAGTGTCATATCAGATGTAAACGCACTCTTCTATTCTGAGAACAGGATCAGTATATTTACGCCACGCGCTAGGTAAATTCAAACTCACTTTGGCATTGTTAAGTTAACCCATAACTTGACCTTGTCCTGTATCTATCTAAGTATATAGCGCAAGTAAGCTGCGTAACCGACTCACGCAAGAATCAGACAGTTGTGCGCACTCCGCCTTGGTAGTTTCTTGCAGCTTCAAGATGTGTTTATTCGCGTAGACGAGTTCAGGGTACCTTGCATTTGTGATGTCGTTCGCCAACGGCCCGATGCCATCTTCCATGCGTTTCCGCTTCGAGGAAGGGCCATTGGAATCAGGTGTACTAGGTGGTGGATACACTCTCGGGTCCGTAGATGCAGGGGCATGTGATATGTTGTACGGCGAATCCAGGGCACTGGCGTCTTCAATGATGACCGAAAGCTCGCTGCAAGGGGTCAGTTGATAGTAGACCATAACCTGGATACTCGTACAGTGTCTATGCAGCACTAAATAAGCTAGGTCGTAGGTGAGTGTAGCGCACTCACCTTGGCTGGGAAGATTCGAAAGATAATGTCTTCTGCGACAGAGCCGACACCTGCTCGGAAGGTCTAGGTATTGAGTCAGTGTATCGAAGTACGTGTGATGTGCCAGTACTCGCTTCGAGCTTTTCTGAGGTCTCCTTGGGCATAGACATGGTGGACATGGAAGTAGAGGTGCAAGTGGAGAGACGCGCGTAGTCGTGGAATTACCTCATCTGGACATTCACACTTGTGGCAGCTCAGGTCCAGGACACCTTCACCAACTCGCGTCCAGCATGAGCAATCAAGTACGTCCATTATTGAATTCGAACAGAATGTCCGTTCTCACTTCTTTCAGGACGAGGCCGATGTTATCTCGACGTTGACGGGTTTCTCGCTGAACAACGTCCTCCACGGCCTGTCTCTGCCGACGAGCAGTGGTCTTACCAGTAGTCTTGGGATCACCGGCTTGCCAGCGCTGGACGCTTCGCAAATATACAATGATAAATGGGACGAAGACGAGGAAGCTGTCGGTGCGGACCAGGGAGAGGACTACGAAGACGAAGTGGATAGGGAGCTTGAGAACGAATCTTTTACTGGCGATGTCGTCAAAGTCGAAGCCCAATCTCCGGTCTCGATGCGGCTCAAGGAAAAGCGCGTGAGGACGGTGAAACGTCTTATCGAGAGACCAAAGACAGTTTATGAACGGTTCCCCGCCTTTGAGAAGGACAAGGTTCTCGATTTCTCCGATTTGTTCAAGGGTTATATCGGAAAGAAGTCGAGAATAACAAAGCGGCCCCTCACAGGTGAGTGAGCCGTTTCATTCACTTGTGATAATTATTGTCAACTCTGATCAGTTGAAAGCATCTATCCGCGCAAGAGGGAGATCCCCCGAGGATTTCTCGAGGCTGTCGCAGGCGATACGCGGCGTCAGAACGAGAGTAAGCGTGTGGAAGAAGTCGTTTCCGCTGGGAGCATCGAGAACGACCTAGTGAGGGCCATCGAGGTAAGACAACAGAAGTCCATCCCTTAAAGGTGCTTATACCTCCCAGGAACGCGAGAACTCGGCTCTCCCTATAACGCTCCCCCTGCATGACAGAAGTTTTGACCTTGTATTGTTGTCGAATTGGGAAGAGGACATCGTATATGCACCCGGCAAGATCATTCGATCCCCGGCCCAAGAAACAGACAATTTAACTACTCCAGCGAACAAATCCCTAGAGTCGGGTGCATGGACGCAGAGTATTATCTGGGGCCCTGGTGCTCCATTCCGTGACTTCACTCAGTTGGAGTTGAACGAAGAGGATTTCGTGGCCGAGGAGCGTCCAACAGGTATGGTTTGATTGACTTTGGGTAAGTTGTGCACTCAAGGCGTTCAGCAGTGGAAACAGTCAGACCACGGAAAAGGTTGAGGACCGACAATGCACAGTCTCGCGATAAATTCAACCTTTCTAATGACCACTTATACGAAGTTGCCAAGGAAGGTGGTCGGCATCGCGTCCGTCAGACTTTCGGCCAATTGGTTGTAGAACATGCGTATCCCGCTCAGAAACTCCAGTTACCATTCGTGGGTCTTTCCGCGAATAATCTTGGCATATTACTGAATACTACGATCCTTAGTACAAGACCCGACTTTCCAAACAAGAAGCGCGTTCTTTCCACCGACCAGCTTTGCAGTTCCCTACCAATATCGAAATTCGTTTTAGCAAAGTGCGGACTGCGAAGAAGAAAAAGGACAAAGCAGGGCGAAAGATCGGGAAGGGTGGCAACATCGGCGAAGGACTCCACAGGACGAGCGATCTGTCACTCAAGGATACCAGCAATTTCGTTCTTTGGGAATACTCTGTATGTTTTGTCCTGAGCGTTGTTTTAAGTCGAGCGCGGACTCACGTATTACAGGAAGAGCATCCTCCCATCGTTCCAAACTTTGGTATGGGTAGTATACTTGTCAATTATTATCGCAAAAAGGATGAAAAAGACGATTACATGCCAAGGGTAGGTTTTAGGTGGTTGTGAACATTGTATTGAAAAATGATGTCGTCTTCTCTAGCTCGACCTAGGCGTCCCCTTTGTTCTTGAGCCACAGGATGAATCACCGTTTATGAAGTTCGGTTACGTCTATCCCGGGCAAACATTCCCTGCTCTTTACAACAATCTGGTGCGTGCACCACTCTTCCGCCACAGGCCCTATCCTACCGACTTTCTTGCTGTAAGGTAGGGAATATTGCGTAATTTCACCTTTGGTCCGACTTACGGGATAATTTTAGGAGTACAACAAAAGGGGACACGAAGTATTACTTGCGAGAGATCAAGAACCTTTTCGTGATTGGACAGACGTATCCAGTGACAGAGGTTCCAGGACCTCACTCGCGGAAAATAACAAATACTATCAAATACAGACTTCAGATCATTGCATTCAAACTTCTCAGAAAAAGCGCCGAAGAGCGTCTCAAGATTTCACGTTTGATGAAGTACTTCCCAGATCAAAATGAGCTTCAGATGAGGCAAAGGCTCAAGGAGTTCATGGAGTACCACCGCCGAGGACCTCACCAAGGCTTTTGGCGCCTCAAGTCCACTGTTACCATCCCGAGCGATGCTGATATGCTAAAGATGGTAGGACCGGAACAGATTGTCCTCATGGAAAGCATGCAGGTTGGGCAACGACATCTACAGGACTCAGGGTACACACAAACCACGGAACAGATGGATGATGACGAGGGTGAATCCAAGCTTTCCATAGAACAACAACTTGCTCCATGGATCACGACCAAGAACTTTTTATTTGCTACCCAGGCCAAGGCCATGCTTCGGCTTCATGGCGATGGTGATCCCAGTGGTAGAGGGGAAGCTTTTAGTTTTATTCGTATATCCATGAAGGATATCTTTGTGAAAGCTGGCGAGGACTATGAGCAAAAGCTTGGTACGTGAATTGCTTCGAGACCTAATCCGTTATTCATGCGACACAGCCGAGGCGGAAAACCGACCCAAATCTGCTCACAGATACAACGTCGCCGAACAGCAGCAGATCTACAAGTCGGAAATCGAGAGGATATGGAAGGCGCAGTTCGGCTCGCTGAGTCGCAAGGATGAGCCCCAGCTGACGCCCGAGGACGAAGCGCGCGCCTCTGACGCCAAAAAACCTGTGCCGAGGCAGACGTCCACGAGAATCGAAACACCCTTCTCCCCTACCATGTCTCCTGCTCCGAGACGGGCATCTTCTCCGGCCTTTAGTCGTGGATCATCGTTGGAACGGGACCGAGAAATGAGTATGGGTCCGGAGGGCAGTCGCAGGGTGTTGCGGATAAAACGCTTGGTTGGTCGTGTGTCCTACCCTGCCGAGAATCTCCGCATTCATTCTCCCTCAGGTGGATGACGAGTGGCAAACAGAAATTATCCGCGACCCAGCTGTCATTCGCGCGTACGTCCGCGCACGATTGGTGATCGAAGAAGAAGCGACAATAGCCGACAATCTCGCTCCGACTGGGGATGCAGACACTGACAAGCGATACAAGAAGCGGTACGTCTAAATTTTAACGTCCGAGCGGTATCTCACGCTGGATTCACGCTAATCAGGTTGGAGGAACGTATTGCGCGAATGAAGAAGAACCAGGAACGACGCTTACACCGCAAGAATGCCAAGATCGTAAAGGAAGGGGGTATGCCGATGCAACTCAACCGCCCCCTGAAACCAGATACGACAGTAATGATCCCCTTTCTCCCGTCCTTGCACTTGCTCACCCCTGCCTGTTACAGCGGCGCTGCGGTCACTGCGGACAAATGGGGCACATGAGTACGCGACCTCTTTCCCGCGTCGTCCCAAGTCTGAATTCTAATGCTGTGTTGCAGAGACGAACCGAAAGTGCCCGCGCTGGGCAGAGTTCAACAGCGGCGCTCCGCCTGTTCCTGCGACGCCGTCTGCGACAAGTCCCCCACCCGTTACCCCAAATGCATCGAGTTTCAGTGGATTCAACAAACCCTCACAGAACGTTTCTTTTGGGTTTGGTACCGCTGTTCCGTCTCCTCTCGCGACAAGTCCCCCGGTGTCGGCGATGGAAGAGGCCGAGCCTTCCATGACGCCTTCCGGCTCGGCACCCAAGATCAAACTTACACTGAAACGTACCTAGTTTATTGGTACACCACATATTATGCTACCGATACGCATTTCCGTACATTATCTACATGTAAAACGCGTTTCAAAGACACGAACGACCATATGAACAAGAAGGGAAAAGTGGGCTGATGATCAAGCAGCGGCCATCTCGACGTCTACCGGTAGACTGTGCGTAAACGACTTTGGAGATTCAGGGTGTGAAGGAGCAAGGCGGTTCTTGTAATCCTCGTTGATTTTGACGAGTAAGCGCCGAATGAGCTCGGCGTGTCGTCTCCTCTCTTCGAGGGGGTCGTCCTTGTGAAAATGTGCCAGCTCGATCTTGTCCACTTTACTCGCGAGTTCGTCATTTTCTGTGATCGCGTGGAGACTAGGGACAGTCTTGTGAGCCGGCACAGGAGACGACCTCGTCGAGCTGGGCGTGGTTCCACGTGAGGTGTCTGGCGACCGCGGGACAGAGACGGGAGAGCGGGAGCGGTACATCTCCATGATGGAAGGTAACCTGAGCGGCCCTGCGTCCGGCTTGAGGGAAGGAAGCCTGAGATGTGCATCGTCAGGTAAGAGGAGCGGATAGAGGGAGTTTGATGACACGCGCGAGTCCCTTGCGGTAGAGGACAGCGAACTGAAGTTTGCGCGCGAACCGCGGTAGACGTTGGCCTGGCCCTCGGGCTCCTGCACATCTGTGACGGTGCCTGGGGCAGTTTTGAGGGAGTTCATCACATTATGCACTGGCTTTCTAAGGTAGTCTGGGGCAGACAGCTGGACGGGAGGAGCAGCACCGCGAGGCACACGAACATGGTCAAACTGTGCGAGCGAATCCGATATGGAGTAGTGCGGTGGGGTCGCATTGGAAGGGGTGGAACTAGAAGAGTGGGGCGAGGTGGGGTCGAGTGGCGGGGTGGGATGGAGATGGCCGCCGTGGGGGGAAGAGGATGGATAGGAAGAGGGGGCGTAAGAGGAGGCATGACCCATCGCAAAGTCGTGTGACACGGACGGGGACACAGTGCGGTTGTGGGAAGGAGGGACATGACCTGTGGGATAAGCGCCTGCAGGTTGAGAGGTAGACAAGGACGAGTACGGGGAAGGGTACTGAGACTGCCGTGCAGAGCCGGAGAGGGAAGTGGGCGGGGAAGGATATGTGCTGGATGGATAGTGTTGGGGGGGGTAGGCGGGGTCATGGGAAAAGTGGGAAGAGGTGGAAAGACCGGGCATACCGGCGAGACCAAGCTGGTTGAGACTCTCTGGATCAAAGTAGGAAGAGGGGGAGAGACGGTCTGGGGCTGTGCGATGAACGGATGTGGTGACGTCGCGACCGAGGGTGACGAGGAATTCGTTTACGGCGGCGAGCTCCTCCGGAGTGCGCACGTCAAAGGAGACGGAGCGGGGGTTAAATTCGTACTGGGAGACGTCGTGAGCATAGGCGATGTCGTTGAGACGCTCTACCATTTCTGTAGACAAGATGAGCGGATTGGCGGGGAGAGGGAGGGACACGTACGGGGGTCGTAGGCGGGAGCGACCTTGCGCTTTTTTACGTCGGCAAAAAAGTCGTCGACGGCATGGTCATAGGAGCGCTTGTTGCGGAGGGGAGGGACGGGGTGAGGTTTGTGGGGATCCCAGGAGGGGAGCTGGTTGTGAAGAAAGAGGTCGTATGCGGCAGAAGTGACGTGGCGCGACTCCAAGTCGGGTGTGCCTGTGTGAGAGGGGGCACCGTGCGAGAGTGAGGCAGTGTTGGGCCTGTTACGGGCAAGCGTGGTCGGAGAAGGTGCTGCGGAGGGCTTGATGGAAAGGGACTTGTTGAGGGTGCCCTTGTGCGGCGGAGGATCGCCGCGGACGCGGGAGACGTAGGCGGGATCGCAGACGGTGATGGCCTTGGAGTGCTTGTGCTGGACATGGTGCTCCTCTGTGTGTATCTTTTCGTGCTTTTTGAGGTCCTGGGGGCGCTTGAAGGACTTTTTGCAGATCTGAGGGGGGTGAGCGGGGCCCAGAGGGGCGGGGGAAGGCGTACCTCGCAGACGTGCGGCTTGAGGGGGGTGTGTACTGAGGAGGGTCAGGGGGCGGGGAAAGAGGCGGAGGGGAAGGCGCACCTCTGAGATGGGAGGTGATGTGGTCGCGCTTGGCGCAACAGGTGCCGCAGTCCTTCCACTTGCAGGTGAGACAGAGGTTGTTGGTGGACTTTCTTCCGATGTGGTCGTTGCAGAGATGGTTGTAGAGCAGCTCTGGGTCGGGGAAGGAGACGTCGCAGTCGAGCCATTCGCAGAGGAACGCCTCCGCCGGGGTCATCGTGGACGGTCACTTTCTCGCTCGACCGTGACCCGACTGAAATACCCGCGAACAGTGCCAAGCATTTTCCAGATCGCCATCAGACGCCAAGACATCCGCCAAGCCTTTCCGCCAAGACCCCCGGAGATCTCCGTTCCTGCCAAGTCCGCCGTCCTCGGCCCCCGCCGGAGCACACCCCGGCCTCCCCCGAACCACGCCCTCCATGTCCCCCACGTCCCGCGCCAGACGGGAGCCGTCCGGTCTCTTTTCGCTCTTCCAGGCCCCGCAGGTCCAGCAGTTCAAGGAGGCCTTCCAGCTCGTCGACCACGACAAGGATGGCTGCGTGTCAGAGTCCGATCTCCGCCAGATATTCTCCAGCCTCGGTCCGTCCCTCTCCCCCCGCTCACCCCCGTCTCACCCCCCGCCAGGCATATCCCCCTCCCAGGCCATGCTCGACGGCCTCCTCGCAGCCCGCCCCGGCTCGTCCCCGTCCCTCCCCGCCGACACAGGCATCAACTTCACCATGTTCCTCACCATGATGAGCGAACGCCTCGTCCAGTTCGACCCAGAGGCTGACCTCAGGGACGCATTCGAGTGCTTCGACGAGGCAGACACCGGCTCCGTCAAGGTCGACGAGCTCCGCAAGTGGATGAGCGACGTCGGCGAACGCATGGACCAACAAGAGGTGCCTCTCCTCGCCTGCCCATCCCCCCACTCACCCCGTTCCAGATCGACAAGTTCTTCAACAGCTCCTTCACGGACCGCAACGGAAACTTCAACTATCGCGAGTGGATAAAGATGCTCCGCATCAACGACGACGCCGAGGAGCCAGAGCACACCACATAATATATACCCTTGTACGATACGTACCCTTTTGAACTCAGATCCACTGTCCAGCGCCCTCAATACATCGTCTATCGCCTCTTGCGACTCCATTTCTCTAGCTCCCTTGAGTGCCCTGCTTCTACCCTCATCTAACAGACGCACCTTCTCCCCGGTGTTCGCCCAGACTCGCGTCGCTACCAGCCACCTTGCCATGTGCAGAAATGAGTAGTTCAACGCCCACGTACTCCAACAGTTCCATGCAGTGACTCGTCTCTCCCACGTGACTCTCGCTCGAAAACGTGATCCACTATTGCTTCCGGATAGCGTGCACGCCTCAGCTGGCAATCCGTGGGCGCCTCCGCCAGGGGATTCTTGACCTGAACCACAAATGAAGATGCGGTGTGAATGCCAAGCCCTTCCTGTACGGCACCCGGTATGCTCGGATGCGTGAGGTGGTGTGCCAAGGGCGTGGCGTTGCTCGAGGGAACGTGGCCCTTGTTGTTCACCACCGCATAGCCGCCCCGGCCAAGCGAACCGGTCCTGCATGGCGCACTCCTGTCCTCTCGTCAGATCTCCGCCCGTGTGTCTCGTTGCATCTCACCCCGTGTTTTTGTTTCATAGGCCCCGCGCTCGAGGTTGTGCAGATCGTCCTCGGCAGCAGTCACGGCGGCACAAAAGACATCCGGTCCATCCCCTGTTTCAGGTAGTCGCTTCTTTCCTGTGGTGAGCAAACGATAGTGTTTCTTTGGCTGGTCCAGCGTCTCAGGGGCTGGCACGACGTGTGCACCCTCTGAGAGTACCGTCATGTCTTCGAAGCCTTCCTTCCCGGTGGTTGACATCAATTTGTCGCCGTGTACGCTGGATTTTTGGGGACGGGAACGAGCAGCATGTGGAGGTTCTTGACGTCGTGGACATGTTCGTGCTGTACTTTGGGACGGTAGAAGGAATAAATGTGGCCACGTTCGATGACGCCCGGGTGGAAAAAGTACTTGGAGACGTCCTCGACCTCGTCCTCGACCTCGTGTTCTTTCTCTGCCGGCTCTTTCTCGGCGCCTGGAGCGCTGCGAGTGTGGACAGGCATGATCGTGAGAGATGAACGTGGGTGACGTCATGCGCGAAGAAGACCGAGCCTTTCCATATCTGGTCACCTGACTGGCGGTAGTGCAGCGTTATCGACGACGACCCCGCAGCATCGCATGTCTGCCCTCAAGCTCGCCGTCTCCGCGCTCAACCGCGACAAGCCACACGTGAGTACCCCGCACACAGCCTGACTCGTGCCCGCAGTCATGGATCATCCCCAAGTCGTCCATCACAGACTGGGTCGAGATACTCACCTCTCCCACCTACCCCGACGAGGCCTACGACGGGTGCGTCTGCTCCCTCTCGCGTGCAGGACGGCTCACCCACGGCCCGTCAGCATACCCGAACTAGCAACCTCGATCAGCCTGCAGTCGACCGGGTATTTTCTTATCTCCCCCCACCCTCCACGGCTAATCGCACCGACTACAGACCCTCGGAAGCCTCTAGAGCCATCAGAAAGAAGATCAAGCATGGCGACAACCATCAAAAGTATCGCGCCCTCGTAGTATGTCTCGTCTGCCATTGCCCTCGTCCCCCTTCTTAACCCCGACTAGATTCTCAAAGCCCTCATGGAAAACGGCGATCACAAGTTCCAGAGTACGATCACCAACCCACGCGCAGACGCACACTCACATGCTGACACGTAGCGGCATGCATGGACGACCAGCTCGTTGACGCAATAAGGCACCTCGCCTCCGACACCATGGCGGACACCAAAGTCAAGAAGAAACTGCTTTCCATCCTCGCATCCTGGAGCACTCAGTTCAAGAGCGATCCATCCATGTCCTCCGTTGCTGATCTTTACAGATATACCCGTCGTTCGCACGTCCGTTCGGAAAGCGCAGATGCCCATGTCCTCCGCTCTAGCCACAACGACAAGGAGGCCGCAAAGAAACGAGCGAAACAAGAAAGGGAAGAGGCAAAGGAACGAGCTCGCAAAGCAGAGGAAGAGGCACGGCAGAAGAGGAATCGTCCGAGGAGAGCTCCTTTCAACTTTGAGGCGGTTAGCGTCACCCACGGCATTCTTGACTCACCTCTCACGTCGTGCTCAGGAAAAGCCTCAGATATTGGCATCGATCGCCAACGCCAGTCAAGCATCGAGCAACTTAGTCAACGCGATCAAGTTGGTCAATCGTGACAAGGAGAGCATTGCTACCAATGTTCGCGTTCAAGAGTGTCTCGAGAACGCTCGGACGACCCGCAAAACTGTCATCCGGTACATACAGGTAACGTCTCTTTCACGAGAGCTATCTATTATCGCACAACTCGCCGTAGCTCGTAGAAAACGAAGAAGTGATTGGCACCCTGATCGAGACCAACGAGCGCGTCGTCTCCGCACTGCAACTGTATGATGATGTGAGTCGCACCGCTCGGCATTGCGTGCTTGCAATTCCGTGACAGTCTCGAAACAGCTTCTGGCGCTTCAACATGCCCAAGGGCCTACAAGCGGAATACAGGCAGCGATGAATGGAATGTCCATCACTTTGGGCGAGTCGGGACGCGCACCATCCCCGGATGGAGAAGACAGTCGTGATGAAATTAGGAGCGCGGCAGGATATGTCCATCCGGACCTACAAGATCTATCCTTTGGCGGACTTGGCACAGAGCTGGCCTCGTTACCTCCACCAATGCTACCTTCCCGGCGAGATGATTCACCAACCGAGGTCGAATGGGACCAGCACAGAGGAAGTCTCTCCGATTTCAGTGACTATGAGAGCGAGGAAGAACATCAGCCGACTACAACTCACCTGGTGGGATCAAGTTCAGGGGGACCATTGGGAGCGAAAGTAGTAGACGTCGAGGATCCATTTGCTGATCCGGATTGACGTCCTAGGTCGGAGTAGGCAGTTGCATTATCTTTTGATACATCTTGACGAGAAATACGTTACACATTAGTCGACGCTTACGACCAAACCTTCGTCTACAATATGTCTCCTTCATGAGCGAGGACCAGAATTCACGACAATATGGTTCGTGCAAGAATGCGAGTCAACCGCTCTCGATGCTGCTCTCCATCTCGCTATTCGCATGATCTCCCGAACCTGATGCAACGCCCATCGCAGGCTGCGAGTGTGCGTCGTGCGGCTGGGATGTCTGTCCCTGCTGTTGCTGGGGAGGTGGTATGATGCCATGCATGCTAGCTCCTAGGGCACCAAGACCGGGCCCTCCCATCATGCCCATGGGGCTCTCCAGGTACAATCGAATCAACACACTCTCCAGCGCAACGACGCTTGGGGTCGGGTACTCGTATGCGCGAGCATGCTCCCGGATCGCATTGAACAATACCGACATGCGTTCCCACTGCTCGTTCTGGGCCGAAGGTGTGGGGACCATCTGCGGATACGGTGCGTTGACTCCGGGCTGTCCGGGATAGTGTGGGAACGGGTGCGGGAGGTGGGTCAATGGCGTGTTCGAGGGGAACGTCGTCACGTGGGGTTGGCCCGGTGTCTGTGTAGCGACAGGGGTAGTAGTCGACGTGGACGCTTCCGTCGAGGCGGGGAAGGCGGGCTGGGACTGTCCGCTGCGCTTCGACTTGGCCTTTTCCGATTCCACAGCAGCCCGCCTGCCTCGCCGGGTAAAGGGGAGATTCGCGAGCCCGATGGGGTGCGAATGTTCTGCAACGTCTGTGCAACAAGCAGAGAAAAAAAAAAAAGGAAAAGGTTTGGTTCATTCACCCTCGGAGGGGTACAGAAAAGAGAGACGACATCACGCACAGCAGACACGCACTTCCTCCGTGTCGTAATACGTCTTGTAGCTGATCGACGCCTGACATCCCTGTCCGTCGAGCTTGTCAACGCCAGGGTGGCGTCAACGGTCGTTACGCGTTGGTGGGCGGGAGACACTTACTTTTCTGCTGGGCACCTTGCGGACGCGCTCGGGGTGCTTCTTGACGTACTTTTTGCGGCCGCTGCGCGAGTGGCGGGCACAAACGAGCTTGGTGTGGTCTTTGAAGCGCGGGGGCACGGCCTTGCTGCCGTGGGTGTCGCCCTTTACGAACTCGACCATCTGGGCCTCCTCCTCGTGGGTGCGCCATTCCTGGAAGGCGGCGAGGTTGGGAAAGACGAGGGTGTAGCCGTCGTCGGTGTCGCCGGAGCCATAAGGTGGCCGTGTGGCGGACGTTTTGGTGGGGACGGGGCTGTTTGCGGGGATATTTTGAGAAAAGGACGGGTGCTGGTTCTGCTGCAAATGTGGGGGCAAAGGCTGGGACATGGCCAGCTGCCCGAGCCTGAAATGCTGGAAACTCATCCTTTTTGTCAGGGAATTCGATCAAAAATGGTGTGTGCGCAAAATAAAAATACAGCAAATCTTGTCATGGTCACGCTCGCTGTCACGTCGCTAGCGTTGCAATGACCTCCTCCCTCAGAAATTCGTTGCACAGGCGCAATCACAAGGAGCGCTCACAGCTCGCACATCGCGCCAAGTATGGCCTGCTGGAGAAGCACAAGGACTATGTCCTCCGCGCACGCGACTACCACGCAAAGCAGGACCGCATCCATCGTCTCAAGCAAAAGGCTACCAACAGGAACAAGGACGAGTTCTACTTTGCCATGAAAAACCAGAAGACCATCGACGGCGTCCACGTACACGACAGGGGAAACACCGCCATGCCCATGGACATGGTCAAGCTCCTCAAGTCCCAGGACGAGGGGTACATCCGGACTATCAAGACCGTGGGCCTCAAAGTCCGTCCTTCGGTCACACTTTCTAGCCATGATCGGTCGCTTACCCGTCCTAGAAAATCGACAAGATTAAACGACGGCTCACCGATCTGGCGAACCTCGTCTCGTCTAGCCACGCAGCTGAGGACTCGGAAGACGACGAACCCCTGGCGG
This sequence comes from Brasilioporus rufonigricans, assembly GCA_038089195.1. NCBI lineage: Eukaryota > Fungi > Basidiomycota > Agaricomycetes > Boletales > Boletaceae > Brasilioporus > Brasilioporus rufonigricans. The sequence goes on along the minus strand of JBBPKJ010000025.1, from coordinate 50,382 downwards.
AAGCCGAACTGGAGACCCTGCGTGCAGCAGGCGTGATTGCGCCCCACACCGCGCGAAATCGAAAGCAAACCCGCGCGCCCCCCAAGTGCATCGTTTTTGCCGAAGACGCTGCAGAAGGTGAGCCCGCTCTCGTTTACTATCTCGGTTGCTGACCATTGTCTTAAGCTCAACAACTCCTCGAGCGAAGTACTGCCGTCGACAAGGGTATAAACAGCGTTGCTCCTACGGGGTCATCCAATAGATCCGACCTCGGTTGGAAAACACAAGCCTCCATGAAATCAAGGCGACAACGAAAGAAACAATCAAACAATGACAGTATAGACGACGATTCGGAAGAAGAGCAAGACATCAATGTCGTACGTGATTGCACTTCAGTTTTCCCTTTACGTCATTCTTTCCTTTCCGTCGCACAGAAAACCCGCAAGCACCTTCTCAAGGAACTTGCTGCACGACTCGTTCGGGATACCCAACTCTCATACGCACTTCGCGAACTAGAAATGCAACGTTTATTAGTCAGTAAAGGTGGGCGAAAGAAGATCCGAGGAGCTGAGCGTGTCGAAGAAGAGGACAGGGATACTTCCGAGGACCAAGACGACAGCCCACGTAAACAAAAGTCCGATCCATCCGTTTACAAACCACGCGTGTACAAATGGAGGGTAGAAAGAAAGCGGTAGAGTGAGGTACGGTCCTGAGATATCCTGGACTAAATAACCAAAGGCAATACATTCAGGCAATTGTCTATCGTGAATCTAATTCTAGATGACCACGGTAAATCTAATCCTTGTCAATGTCCCGGTAAGTCCAGTTGTAGAGTCGATATCACTAAAGCAGGCAAAGAGCGGTGAATACGAAGCTTATGCATAACACCCGTGCTGTGGTCCACGGAGCAGATGTGGGCATTGCACTGTTCAAAGACGATCCCGTTGTAGATGAGCTACTTTGCGGAATGGGAGTCGCAATGGGGCTCGTAGGGGAATACGTGACCCCATTAGCAGTGGCAGCAACCTGGAACACAGAACCACCACCGTATTCGTAGAACTAGGTTTCGATCGCAAGTAAGCGTGGAATCAGGACAGATTTGCACCATAAAGCTCACATCGACCAGAATAAAATTAGGGCTGCGGCCGTATTCACTGACGCAAAGGCTGACCTGTTGGCCAAGTGCGTTCTGGCCAGACACGGCATTAGTTTGATTGGCTTGGCTGGAGTCGGGAACAGGTTGCCCAAGAACCACAGTGTCGAGGAAGTGGTTAATGAGGTACATTTGCGTCGATGTATCCCCCTTTGTGCGGTTAACGCTGCAATCGAAGGTAGTCGTGACATCGTATGGTGATTCCCAGATGTTAGTAAACTCTAGCGGAGCCATTGAACATATGACAGACGAAAAAGTCAAGTACGCACCATCGATTATGTATGGGACGCTATTAAAGTCCGCTGACGCATCCATAAAGGTAATAAGACGCTTTCCAGAGTCGATAAGACTTCCAAGCGTGGGCCATTGAGTGGCAGGTATAGATGCCGAAGTTGGCGCATACGACATTGTGTCTAGACCAGCAGCCTTGAACACGACATCATATGCAGTGGGTAGGAAATCATCAGAGTTGACGATCAGGAGGGAAAGCACTGAAATGACATTAACACAGAGACGGCACGACGCTTGTGCTTCTCACCTTCGTTCGGGTTGGCATCCAGCCATGTTTTGACTGTGCGCCTGTTTGAATACACCGAGCACCCAAGATCATTATCACGACCTACCTGATGCAAGGTACGTAGATAGGGGTCCTCCGTTATAGAGGGACTGGAAAGGGGTGAGGGGGGAGGTGGAAGCGAACAAGGAGACGCACGTACGCAGGAAGTGTGGCAAAGCTGTATGACACCGGTCAGATTATGTGTCTGCACTTGTAACATACGAATTCCGTCTTTCAGTTGCTGGGTGACTAAGTTGGAATAAGTCAGTAGGCCGTCGTGGCCACGGCATGGGACGACATACCATTATAGTCCTGGTTTGTAGCCACTGCCATAATGTGCTCAGCGCCTAGCCTCGAGGAGCCACTGCGGAGGGGAGAAAGGGGGGAACTTACAATTGTTGACCCCGACTGCATACGAATCATGAGCACCGACGAAGGTGACATTTCCGAAAGAGCGGTTGCAAAGATCTGAGCTGCCGTTGCAGGTAGTTGCGCGACGGGCAGGTAACTCTACCGGAGAAGCATTGACAAGGCAGAGTTGCGGGAGGGCGAAAAGCAGAAGAGAAACGAGGAGGGTGGTCCGCGTTGGGAAGGATGACCTGGGTGAGGGCAGCATAACGACTCGGACGATACTAAACTTTGAGCGTGTGGGTACGTAGATAGGTTGTTACAATGTTAGTGAGCAGGCTGTGACTAGCGCAACAACCAATGTAATCCGCAGCTAGAAAATTGTCACACGCAGCCACGACAATAGCTGGATCAAATCCTCACTGTGAAGTGATTGGGACACACCAAAGCGGATATGAGTTCAGGTTAGGGGTCATCCGACAGGCCCGAGAGTTCCGAGCCGCGAGGCTCGGCTGTCGCTGGCAGAGCGGTCGAGGCCAAACACCATCCGGATCAGGGTCGGAAGCGATAATCTAGGTGTGTCTATTCTCCTGTGCCAAACGATATGTATACTGTACACGAGATATGTAGGGCGAAGACAAGGACTAAACAAGATACAGGTACTAGTAAGATGCGGGGTGACATGCTACGACAAGGTCTCGGTAATACTGAAATGGACATGATCTCCCTCCCCCAGGGTAAGTCTGACGGGTAGCCTTGGATCGATGCGGACAGGTGCACTAGAACCAACAAAAAAATCTCCGCGACTGAAATTTCTAGTGATGGCAGCGGCTTCTTCCTCGGTCAGGTTGCGCGGCCGCTTGTTGGGGCGAAAAGTTGAAGAGGACGCTCCGGTAAATGTACCGTTGTAATCGTAGTACTGATGTTGGGTCAAAGTCGGAGCTCCATGGACGTACCCCATGGGAGCTTGTGCAAACGAAGAGACACCGGGCGCTGAAACGTGTAAGCGAGTAGGTGGGGATGACATTGATGGAGGGACATACTCTGGTGAGGCTGACTGGTATGATCGGGATCGGGGTCAGGGTAGGCGCAGGACGAACCGATACCCCTTTTGAGGCAGCTCTAAGGGTGATGGAGATGCTTAGAGACGCTACTGCGGAGGTGGCCGCAACCCACCTGGCATGGGAGAACTTCGCTACATCTTGTCTTGCCCGTATGACAGGCGGTACATGCGCGCCTGACAGACGGTGCTTTTGCTGGGAATACTTTTTCTGACGGGGTTTGGTACAGTATAGCTACGAGTAGCTAACCTTTACGGGTTGTTCCCTCCGAGGAAGTGCCGTTGGCATTTTGTTGCTGGACATCGGCGGCGTGTTGCTGGAGCTGATGAAGTTGCTGTGCATCAATGGCCGACGCCGCGTCCTGCGCCGGTGTAGATGCCTCACTGAGAGCCGACATGGGAGTTGCGGAGCGGGGCGGGTCCGATGCTGTTCGGGCGACTGCGTATATATAAGTCACACATCGGCGCAATATACATTTATTTGGCCGTGTTTTCATATCCATCTCCGCATGTCGCCGCCGGGCTCGCCGGACACCTCACCACCGGCTATCCGGCTGTGAACATCTCCGGCTCTGCCTCTCACCATGTCTTTGCCGCCGTCACCTCAGCCGCCCGTCCCATTCGCCGATTTCGAGTATGCATTCGACCCGGCACTCTCCAGCTTGTTCGCCCCTCCGTCAGCTCCCTTACCCCCCTCCGCAGACCTTTTCTCTCCGTCAGAGACCACCGACCTCCTTGGCTTCCTAGACAACTTCAACTGGGACTTTGAGACGGACCCCACCTGCATTGATCTCGCCCACCCCCCCTCTATCCCGATCATTCCTCCGCAAGTTCCCTCCACCTCTCCGTCCCTCGCTACCAACGTTCTCCCCCCCCTCGTTCCTCCGTCGCCCAGCACGTCCACCAAACCAGACGTCTCCCTTGATCACGATATCAATCTGCCTCCAACACCCCCAGAAAGCACTGCTCAGACACGATCCGCGCGGCGCAAAAGTATATCGGAGCCACGCCAGACCACCCGGACGAAGCCCCTCCTATCCACGCCTCAAAAGCGGCTTAATCACATCATGTCCGAGCAGAAGCGCCGCAATGCCATCCGCGATGGCTATGCACAATTAATCGCACTCATCGCACCTGCTGGCACACAGACGATCGATCTGCCGTCCAGGGGCCGACCAAAGGGTAGTGGTACGAGGAACAATGGACAAACAAAGGGTAAGAGCGGTGTGTTGTTCCGCGCCGTCGAGTATTGCAAGTGGCTGGAGGAGGGGAGGGACGCCCTCAGACAAGAGGTTTTGAGACTAGAAGCAGCCGTTATCGCGTTGAACGCGGGGTCAGTTTCACGTAATTTTCACCTTATCACATCACTGAGCCTCTCGTCAGTGCGACGTGATACCCTATACTTTTTCACCGCCGAGAGACCTTACTGTACCGCGAAAATGTTCGTCTGTGTCCTGCTAAAATAACGATATGTTGGCTCCGTATGCCTGTGGGGTGTAATAGGTCACCTACGTGTAGCCGTTCTATCTTTATCTTTACCTTCTCATGCCTCCATCATCTGAAACTGCACTCCCTTCGTGGCACATACCCAACTTTGTACTGCGAGTCGAGGATCTGGACCATGGAGGCGCTACTGTCTTTTTAAACAACTTTCACCGTGATGTCCTTCAGTCCGCTGTCGAAGCTTCGTACGCGTGGCTGTACACCCCCTTGACTGCGCCCAGGCAGTGAGTACACCCACTTGAATCACTCCACCGCCCTGGCAGCTCTGCTTGAAGGATCCTGATCCCTTGTCACAAGTGTCCATAAGATCACACTCGTCCTTCGATCCTTTGAAGGCGTCGCATACACTTCCGGAACCCACAGAGACAAGGAGATTCATTTATCCCTCGATTACGTCCTCTCTTCTGTCTCTCGGGCGCGAGACGAAATCATGGGCGTACTCGTCCACGAAGTCGTACACTGTTACCAATACAACGCAAAGGATACCTGCCCAGGTGGGCTCATCGAAGGCATTGCAGGTAGAACCGCATTTTGATCGCCTCTTATCGCAAACAGGTTTCATCCTCGTCTACGATAGATTTCGTGCGGCTGAATGCAGGGTATGTCCCACCGCACTGGAAGGTCGTGGGCGGCGATAGATGGGATGCGGGGTACGCGACGACTGCATATTTTCTCGATTGGATCGAGAAGCGTTGCGGCAAGGGTACTATCCGGAAGCTCAATGCGCATATGAAGGACGAAACGTACGATGTCCAGATATTCGTGACTGTTACCGGTGACCCCGTCGATACGCTATGGAAATTATATTGTGAGCATCTGAAGCGACAGTGATCGCTGAAGGTGGAAATATATACCCGTGCTGTGGCATGAGCATTCCAATATATTAAGCCAATTACACAATTAAATCGAAAGCAGCAGAAAACGAAAAGTAAAAGATGAAATACTAGAAGCGAAATGGTCGATCATGAAAAGGTACTATCCCCAGTCTTCACCAAGTTCCCGAGCCAAAAAGTCCTCCTCCTCTGGACTGGGAAGACTTGAGGCGGGGGATTCCACTGACAGACTGCGACTTCGACTTCTCGACTTCCGCGCAGAAGCGATTTCGTCAGCGGTGAATGCTTCCTTTAGTTTCGATGCCCCTGTTCGATTCGCAGCAAGTTTCTTGCGTTTAGACAAAGGGGATCGAAGAAGATCTTGTTGTGGGTCGGAGTTTCCGTGCTCTGAGGGTGTAACGCTTCTTAGGCGTTTCCGCTTCAGTCGAGGTGAAGGATTCGGGCTAAGTTGACGATGTCAACGACTGAGCAAAGACATGCAACTCCGATGAACGGACGCACCTAGGCTGACTACGGATTTCATCAGTCATGCCATCGTCTTCTGATGCCATAACACTCCTCACGCTATGCTCGCTTTTGGTATCTTCGTCATCACTCTCATTCATAGCTGCCTCGACTTCATTGTTTATGTCATTCCAGTCGATGTCTGCGAGCTCAAAAGCCACACTGCCCGAAGGCGCAGGTTCGACATCCCAATCGTCAGCATCCGGTTCTGGGTCTGATGAAATCGGGTGGGGATCGATATTAGGACTCAAACTTGGCGCATGTCGGGTTGGATCTTCAAGGAGGTATGGAGTCTCATCTTGCCGCCGCCACAAAGCTATTGAATCCGTGAACCAAGCCAGCCAAACTATTTTGATTCCACCCCGCTTTCGCGCCATGTCGACCTTGACGGTTCCTTGCTAATGTCGGGCAGTCAGGAGAAACAAGGATAAGACACCGTTGTTTGGAAATCAAACCTTGGCAGCGACTACGTGCGTAGTAAAGTTGTTCAACTCAGTGTAACATCGAGCACCGAACATGTGTGCCACTTTCCATATCTCGGTAGTTTCCGGTTTCGTGTCAAGAGGTATCACGCTGGAGAAGACAATATGGACCCCATCGAGGGTTTTAGAGCGCATTTGTGAAATGATGCGCTACCGAGAGGATTGAAGATCAAATCAGGCGGAATATATCTGCACACTTACCGTCACATCGTAAGCCTTAGATGGTTGTTGCTGTTCATTGCTCGATCTGCGTTTCTTGTTCCTTTCCTCGGCGGGTCGACGTCCATAAGCATCAAAAAATTGCCGATGGACGTCCTCCAACAGCTGCCGAGGACCATTAGATGCATCTACGATATGGATTATAACATTTTAACAACTTACCGTGCCAACTCTTTGTAGCTCAACGTCATCGTTTTTGAGAAGCGCCTTTCTTGGGTGCTCTGCTTTGATGTTGCCTGTTGATGCAACAGTGTGCTCAGCATCTGTAGAGGTGTTATTATAGAAGCGGCTCTTAAACCACATTGTCATACCTTGTAGCTCTTCTTGCTTTTTTGCTAAGGGTCGTTGCTCTACTTGGGCCTCGAGTGCCAGCGAGTTTTGGGTCAACAAGGCCTTGGATTCGATCTCGGCACGCTCGTGTTCCTCAGGCTGAGAGACCGACGACGGCGAAGGGGCAAGTACCGCTGCACTTGGTTCTGGTGGTGTGGTGGGTTTGTCTGATGATCATAAACAAGAGGGTCGGTAGTGATGTCTTGGGGGGAAACTAACCAGGTGTTGGAGTGTGCACTGCAGGTGCCAACGGTTCTGCTTTTGGAAGAAACGCAGAATTGATATCACCGATGCCTACGAAAAAATCGTCTTTCACGAACGTCAACTGAGCGCTTCCGGGAGACATCTAGGGGACTCACAAGGAATAACTTTGATCAAATTTGGACTCCACTCCCAGACATCCGCTCGATCGTCGATGATGACGACCATGGATGTATCGCACGGGAAAAGTCGCTGTAGGCTTTTTTGCGTGAGGCCTAAGAAATGTAAACGAGCTTCCGGGAAACGTGAGACAACACACTCACTTCCGCTTTCATCTCTACTCAAGATACGACCACCGAATATTTTCCCAGTAGGATCGATAGCGGTGCAGACCTCTTCTGCGTAGGCGCGAGTGCCCATGGTATATACATGCATCTCATATTTTGTGGATAGTTTACAAAGGAACTCTTGCAAACCTGGTCTGTACAGGTGCATGAGTAGGTACTCGAGGAGTACGGACCAACGGCGCACCGAGGTTTGATGTAATACATGCAGCCTTCGCTCTCAATAGCCTTCTGCTTGCCCTTGACTTGGGGTGCTACCCTCGGTGAAGGTAAGCCGAATGATTCCGGACCGAGCCGAAACTTGCGAACATCTTTGAGGGCCTCCCAGTTGGGATTGCACGCGTCCGTCTCGGGGGTCTCATCATCTGAAGAGTCGGAACCGTCTTCTTTGGGCGTTTCTGAAGACTTTTTCGTCTGCCTGGACTCCCAAGCCTCTCCCTCCGTTATCCATTCGCCAACAGTAGGATCGACTGTCGCGTGAACGATAGTCTGGTCGAGATCGACGATCAAGGACAGCTTCCTGGACCCGAGCAAGTGTTTCGCAGTCTCCTTTTCTATCTTCTGTGCCTCCTCCATTGATACGGTGGGGCCGAAGGCGGAGTGCGTCATTTGGATAGACGCACGCGATGCGTCAGAGAAGCCGGTGTAGTCATAACTGCGGACGGTCATGAGAGCCAGAGGGTTGTGGAAGACAAAGATAATACGGACGCGGTCATGTCCCTTCCACAGATTCCACATAAGCCACCGACTTGGACGCCATGTTTGCAGGGTTCGAGGATCGTGATGACGGACTTTTGCTTGGACCTCTGGAGGGAGATTTCGTCTCCTACCCGAACGTTCCAGGCCTCGACTGTGCCCTCAATAGGGCAGTCCCATGTTCCGAAGCGAATTTCAGGACGTGCACCGGGTGTGGGGGGTTGGTATTTGAAAGAATAGCTGAGTAAACGGATACCGCGCTGAACGGAAGCGGCCTGTCTGACGTCCAGGGAGGCGACCTTGATGGGGTAAGGGAGACCCGGAGGGAGATGCAACTCTGTTGGGCTGGACATGACTTCCAAGCCGGGTAAGATGGGGCGAGTGGAACAAGTGGCGGATATGTACAATATCGTCACCGCACGCGTTCAAAGTGACCCCGCTTAGCACGTGGCTGTGCAGACCATGCCTGCTCCGTTGTTGTTCTCCACCTTTGAGGTGACCAGCCAGGCCTTTTATCGGACAGCCCTCTCTTATGCCATCGTGAACATAAAGCCCATCGTGCCAGGCCGTGAGTCTCCCTCCCCTCCCTCGTTTTCTCCCGCACTCAGCCACCGCAAGACGTCCTCGTCATACCCACGCGCGTCGTACCGAGGCTGACTGACCTCACCACGGGCGAGTTGACGTCCCTTATTAGCACCGTACAACACGTCGGTCGCGTGATTGAAAGAGCGTACAATGCGGACTCGCTCACGGTAGCATGCCAGGTGGCCCCAACCTAGTTCTACTCCAGCCGTCGGAATTCACCCGTACCCTTCTAGGACGGCAGGGCTGCGGGACAGTCCGTACCTCACGTTCACTTCCATATCCTTCCTCGAAAATTCAAGGGCGATTACTTCTCCGAGAGGATGGACGACATATACCCTGCTTTGGAACGGTCAGAGGCTTCTCTCCCTCAGCATCTCGTCGATGCAAATGGCGTTGATAGCCGATTCCAACCACTCAAGGTGGACGCCGATGAAAATCGACCGCCTCGGTCCCTTCCAGAGATGGAGAAGGAAGCCGACTGGTTACGAACCTTTTCCGTCAGCCCTCAGCCCAACTTATGAGTTCTCCGTTGGAAGCAGAGCGAACATTCCAGTTTCGCTCCCATAGTTGGTTTATGTCAGATCGTTTCACATTCCTAGATATTGTCTGGCCACACAAAGCCGGCTGCCGCATGGCCACATTCATCCACATGCTGAACAGAGTTGTGGGCTCCACCTGCAAGACACAGCACGGGTACTGGCCATATGTTCCTAGACCCGTCTCGCCCGTAGAACGCGCCCTCTCCATCGACGTCTTCTAGACCCTCGAAACCTTCCTCCACACCTTGGTCACCGGCAATGTGCATCATCCTTACACCATTTCTCCATGACTGGTACAGTCTGCCACGGATGGCAGTGAGTTGAGCGAGCCCTTCGTCCCAGCCTCTCTCAAACTGAGCCCGAATGACGTTATGTTTGTCCTTGTGTAACGTGCTTGTCGTCGTGCTCAAGGAGCAGAGAGTTGGGGTTGACGGGACTATACGGACTTTTGGTACCACTGCGTGTGCCCGAGTAACAGGCGCTGTCGTTTTTATTGGCAGATCCCGCAATGATATCGTTGCAGTGGCCAGTCCACGACGACCTGGGCGGACGCGTCTAGCTGCAGCAACCTCTGCTTCGAGTACAATGGACTCATGTTCTGGGTCATTGCTGGTGCGAACCGCGTGAGCTTCCAGCCAAATCTTGAGCTTCTTCTCTCGTTCTCTGGCTGCCTTGACAGTCGCTAGTGCACAAGTCTTGCCGATGTTCGCCCATTCACTCTCCTGGCCGTCGCCCCGTGTTATGTTACACCCGTCTACTATCAAGTGCGTTAGCTGCCGAAACCGCGCCACCACCGCTTCCACGTCGGCCAACTGGATATTGCATGTAGATAAATCTAGGACGCGGACTATGGGCATGGAACGAGGTGAGCTGTAGATAAACGGGGCCACTTGTCTAGATGGAATTCGCAGTCGCAAGTTTATCAGAGATCGAAGGTATGGCGAGCATGCCAGCACGTTGATCGGATCGAAGCGGAAGAATACCAAGGGTTGTGCGAAATGGTGCCCGCGAGCTATCTCCGCATCCAGAGGGTCTTGTACGATCGATAAGGTGAGAAGGTTGGCTGGCGGCCACCGAGAGAGTGCTAGTAGGGCAGTGTCGAAGTATGCACCCTTCGGGTTTCCGAGTTAGCAACGAACAACTTCGCACCGACTCTTCTCACCTTGAGAAATTGATAATACGTCGCTCTCTGCACACTGAGGTCGCGGTCAGCAGCACACCTTTAAGGGACAGGGAAACACCGCGGCTTACTATGGTCTGAAACGCAATGAGATGTAACTCAACGTCTCCTTCGGCTGAGCCAGCATCACCTCCATATGTTCTGGAGCAAAGCTTGGCCCCACAAATAGCGTGATCGTGGACAGTCGCAGGAGGAGAGTCACTAGGTTGACTACCACGTCTGCATCGACAGTCCATGTTTCAAGAGAGAACTCTCTAACCCAACCTGGCTCCTCACTGCGTCCTCGTAGTCGACAATACAACTGTACCACGCGCTCTGCTGACTTGAGGTGGATACACTCGAATAAGTGGTACAAAGGTACCGGAGAATGTGGAATGGCTCTGGTGAGCGACAAGGTAGTCCGTTGCCGTTCGTCCCGAGGCACTTGTGCCAATATCCCATCGTAAATCTCTGGAGGTAGGTCGGCGAGATATGAGATCATGACCAGGCAGGTGAGTTGGGTCAGCTCTGAATCGTCTCGCCGGTGACTCGGATGAATTTCTTCCAGCCAATCATCAACAAGCCCGGGCCAAGAAATGACCGTTCCGGTGCCAGATAACGGTGAACGTATCCAAGTCTAGAGTCAAAGAAGAGGTCCTACGATACTTGTTCTCAGGAACGACTCCGTTCCCTCCTCACCAAGGATCAGCATATCAACACCCTTCCCCACCACTTCTCTCGTTTTCTCTCTTCCAGACCAGGAGCTTACGCGCGGCGTCCATGCTACCATATGCGCACCCATGTGACCCACGACAGTTCTCGCAAGTCCAATGTCCCCACCCTTTCCCCTCCGCTCTCTATAGGCATGCAAAAACGATCCGATCATAGCCCGAGCCGACTCCTCCCGCGCTGGATAGAACTCAGACAAAACGTACACTTCTGCACAAAATTGACCGAGATCTAGTCCAGGCAAACCTGTCTTGCTGAGTTCCCAGTCCAGGACGCACAGTTTCTCCACGCCTTCTATGTTTCCGTCTGTACCGCGCTTGAATGACACCACCAGATTGCCCGGCCATAAATCCCCATGCGTCATAGCGTCAGACGCGGATGCGGCATAGATGCTCTGTTGCCTCCTCTCTATCAACTTCGATATCGCTGTCATCTTCACTTCGGGAATGTCCAACAATGGATCCGAGAGTGTAGGAATGTTATCCCTCCCTGTCAGTGTGGACTTGAGTCGGCCATACGTCACAAGGGCCGAGATATACTTCCCAACCTGATTGTTCGCAAACACGGTCAGGTCTGTGTCGGGATTCTGGCCCCAAGTATGGACGCCAACGATGAATTTGCCGAGGGCAGTGCCAATCTGCTCCGAGACGGTCTTCGGTAAACCCTCCTCTATGAGGGTTGCTTTCAGAGTCCGGCAATCCTCTCCTGCATCATCCATGATTATGGTGTGTCTCTCCTCGTCGAATAAATGGACAGTAGGAACTGTGATAAACGAAGAGTCGATTGTCTGCAGCTTCAAACTCGCGAGACGGAGTGCTTGGACTTCGATGAACTGGTTTTTGTGGTTAGTACGCCAAGATAATACACATCGTTAGGCTAATGAATACCTGGCGCTTCTGGTCCATCGGAAATGTGCCACCCGATGAAGCAGCATATGGAGGGGCGTATTTCAGAACAAGCGTCCGTTGGCCAGCGAACGCTCTATAGAGGCGTATCCTATATGTAAAATTACCCACCCCTCCAGTGAGTTTCTCGACTGTATGAGCGGTGAATTGAGGATAGTCGTGCAGGTACGCCTGGACACCTGGTATGGTCGCTAAATCGTCGATAACACTTGACATCTTTCTAGAGGTTGCCAGGAGGGTACGTGATGCTTTCTATCACTCGGAGATCCTTGCTTTCTCAGCATTTATACATGAATGATGATCGTGACCTGAGTCACTGACCGAACAAAGTTGACTTGTTGATGAAGGCGGTGCTGAGAACAAGTGACTCAACGCTTCCGCAGAATTCGGGCATACACCCGATGTACTCTCACTGACTCAGAGGGAGTCACAGCAAAAATCCGTCGATGCCGCTGTAAGCCTGTTCAAGCGCCGACATTTGTCTTTGGCGATACGTTTTTGAGTATTGCCATTCATAATCAACCTGTTGCCACAACAGGTGTGATCTCTCCACGCGGATAAAGCCACAAAGGTGAAAAACGAGAAAATACAAGTATTGCTAGGATACGACAGCTTACAACGGTTCCTAACCTGGTTTGACAGTACCCCAGCATCTAGGCATGAATTACAACTTATCGTAGTAGTAGTCGAGAGGGGGAATCTCAGGCTGCGCACCAAAGCGTATGGGTAGCTGCGGGAGGAACGACCAAAGATGGTGCATACCTTGAGACCCTTGCGTGTACGAATGCCCTTGACGAGTTCTTCGATCTTGGTGCCTTTGTCGAGAGGAGCTAAGAACGGTATGCGCTAAGTATCCAGCATCAACCCGGATTGACCAACTCACAGCCATTCATGATCTCCCAGTGGTCGAACACATTCTGGGGGAAGGCCTGTCCTGCAGTTTGTGAACGAAGCTCCCCGTTGAAGCCGAAGGATTCCATAACAGGCAAGTATGCCTTGACAGTGAACATGGGCGTTCCGGGCCTCTGCTCTTCGCTGAAGACTTGACCGCGACGTTTGTTCAACACGCTGTAAATACCACCGATGGCATTTTCGGGACATTGAATCTCGACTAAGACGATTGTTAGTTTGACGTCAGACTGAGGAACAGAAAACGTAGTACCAAGGTAAATTGGCTCTTGAATACCCGGTGTAGCGAGCAAGCAAGCAGCATAGCAAACACGCCTGCACGTCGGGATAATTTGACCTCCACCACGGTGGATAGCGTCAGCATGTAGCTAAGGATATCCCAAATGAAAAAGATTGGCTTGTGACGACAGCAATAGACTTACTGTCACATCCATGACATTCACACGGACACCACGCATGTTCTCCTCAGCACAGACGCCTTCTTTTGTTGCCCACTGGAATGCAGCAACACACGAATCCTTGATTTCGTTGAGATACTGCACACCCTTGGTGACATCAACCAACAAGTTAGGACCCGTGGTCTCAGGCCCAAAACACCAGATTTTCCTGGCATCGGTTACATCCCAGCCATAAGTATCGGCAAGGACACGAGCACGAGCTTTGAAATCGTCACGAGCGTTAATGGCTCCAGCATCAATGGCCTTGGTGAGTTCTTCATCGAGAGGCATGGCCTTTGCGTACAAACGATTATGCTTATTCTGTGACTTGGACAGCGCAACGATGGAAGATTCCGTCTTCACGGTCTCGCGATAACCAACGACTGGGTCCGAGATCTTAAGAGGAACACCTGCGTGGTCCTCTTGCAAGTCCTACATTTACTCCTAAGCAAGGGCCGGACGATGGATAAGTAAATACTGACCTTCAGGCAGATTTCCAAGTGGAGCTCTCCGGCACCCGCAACAATGTGTTCACCAGTCTCGGCAATCCACGCCTGGACACAAGGGTCGGACTTGGAGAGACGTTTGAGACCTTCAACAAGCTTGGGGAGATCGGCAGCGTTCTTGACTTCGACGGCAACTTGAACGACAGGGGACACGGAGAACTTCATGACCTTCATGTTATGAGCGGTTTCGGAGGTGGTAAGAGTACCACTTTTGAGCAAGAACTGATCAATACCGACGAGGCCGATAATGTTACCAGCAGGGCAATCCTCGATGGGTTCAATGTAGCGACCCATCATAAGTACGGTACGTTGGACACTCTTGACGAACAGATCATCCTTCTTTCCAGGGATATAATTAGGTCCTTGGATGCGGATCTTGGGACCGGCGCGGACAGTTCCGGAGAAGACACGACCGAAAGCATAGAAGCGGCCCTTATCCGAAGTGGGGACCATCTTGGAGACGTAGAGAACGAGGGGACCCTTGGGGTCACAGTCACGAATACCGATGGCTGACTCGTCATCCATGGGACCCTCATACAGGGTCTCAACACGATAGCGTTGAGCAGTGGCGGGAGAGGGGAGATGAATGACTATCATCTCCAAGAGAGCCTCGCCAGCGGGTAAGAATTTGCGCATGATGGTCTTGAGGAGGGCCTTGGTATCGGAAATCTCCTTTTCTTCAGAAGTAAGCTTGATCTCGAGTTTCTCGCACATGGTCTCGACTTGTTCCTTCTTGTGTTTCATAACCGCATCAAAGATCTTGAATATGGGGTCAAGCACAAACATGTTGAAAGCACGCTCGAGTGGCTTTCCATCAGCATCTGCAGACTTCGTAGACCATTTCTTGGTAGTGGGATTGAAGAAGTTGTCGCCCCAAAGCTTGGTGATAAGCTTGTCCTTCGGAACACCAAATTTCTTGGAGTACCTGCCGGCAAATTGACGGAGGGTGAAGCCCCACCCGTGAAGGCCAGATCCGAAGGCAACAGTACCCTTGTCAGGATAGATCTGGACGTCACCAAGGGCAACATCGTGGTACGTCGAGATGATGACATTGACGGTCTCGACTGTGCGCTGGAAGGACTGGTAAAGGTCTTCCTTCTGAACTTGGAGCTCGAGGAGAGCACGGTCGACCTTGTTAATGACGACGACAGGTTTAATACGCTCGGTAAGAGCCTGACGCAAGACGGTTTCAGTCTGGACACAAACACCCTCGATACAATCGACGACAACGAGGGCACCATCTGTGACACGGAGAGCGGCAGTGACCTCTGAGGAAAAGTCGACGTGGCCGGGTGAGTCGATCAGGTTGATCAAGAACTCGTGGCCTGGTGGGATCGAATTACAAGACCAGGTAAGTCTGCGTGTAGATGCTAGCTCATACCGTCTGTTTTTTGCTTGATGACTTCAACATCTTCCTTGTCCATTTCAAAGTACATGGAGATGGCGGTCGATTTGATGGTGATACCACGCTCCTTTTCGTCTTCGCGGGTGTCCGTGAAACGCATATCTCCGGCCTTTGCTGATGCGATGATACCAGCCTTGGAGACGAGGGAATCGGTGAGGGTGGATTTTCCATGATCGACTGGAGGATTTAGATGAGATGGTGATATGATGCGATAGGGGGCGAAACGGACCATGGGCGATGACACTCATGTTACGAATGTTGGTGGGCCGGTCCATGAGAGCGCGGACCTGGTCTGTTCAAGATGAGATATGGATGGATGGTGAGAGACAGTCTGTCTCACCTACGGTGAAGTTACTGATGGGATAGTGAACATGAATATGATGAAGGAAGAGAAGGAAAGGACGTACACCATGACGTCTAAAAGTTGGGGATGCAGATAAAAAAGACAAAGGGAGGAGGGATTTTAAGCGAATCTGGAACGCGTGAGTCGGTTGGGAGTCACCGGGGCCGCAGCTCGGTGTATCGAGTCAAGGATATGTTTTCTTGATCAGAGGGGTTATCGATCGCGTTCAGGGCAGGTTTGACGGAGACGGAAAGCCACGTGGTTATCAAATTCGATCACGTGACTTTGTCATGACGGAGTCACCCCAATTTTGGAACGGACTGACTTGATGCGGGTGTGGGCGAGTGCTAGTTATCGATCGCTCGCATTCCCCTTGAGAATGAGAATGGCCTCCACATATGACTGTCCATTACCCGCCCGCAGAATCCGCGAAGAGTTCTTTGCATACTTCCGCAGCAAGGATCATACCTTCGTCCCTTCCTCCTCCACCATTCCTTACGATGACCCCACCCTCCTCTTCGCCAACGCAGGCATGAATCAAGTCCGTCCCCTCTCTTTTCTTGTCGGCAAACCGTTCTTATACGATATAGTATAAATCCATCTTTCTCGGCACGGTCGATCCCAACTCGGAGCGCGGAAAGCTCAAGCGCGCCTTTAACAGCCAAAAGTGCATCAGGGCTGGCGGGAAACATAACGGTCTCACCATTCCATATCCAGAATACCAAGAGACTGACCAAATTCTAGATCTCGAGGATGTTGGAAAAGATTCTTACCACCATACCTTTTTCGAGATGCTTGGCAATTGGTCTTTTGGAGACTACTTCAAGGCGCGTATCCTTCCTCTGTTCTTCCCGCTTCCATCATCTATTTATCACTGTAGAAAGAAGCCATCACTTTCAGCTGGGAAATTTTGACCCAGATATACAAGCTTCCGAAAGAACGGCTCTACGTCACCTACTTTGCTGGCGACCCACATAATAACATTCCATGCGACGACGAAGCCAGACAAACATGGCTTGACCTTGGCATGGATCCTACACATGTCATTCCATCAAAGTTCAACTTCTGGGGTATATTTATCGCCTTTTCGTTTTCACTTCTGCCTGACTTCTGCCTGCAGAAATGGGTCCGACTGGGCCGTGCGGCCCTTGCAGGTGAGCCTAACGTTTATTGATTCTAGTCCATATCAATCACCATTTCAGTGAAATACACGTCGATCGAATAGGTGGTCGCGAGGTTCCCCATCTTGTTGACGGTGACGACCCGACAGTCGTCGAAATATGGAACAACGTTTTTATCCAATTCAACAGAGAAGAGGATGGGTCCCTCAAATCCCTTCCAGCGAAGCATGTGGACACCGGCATGGGCTTTGAACGTATCGTTTCAGTCCTCCAAAACAAGTTGTCCAACTATGATACAGATATCTTCCACCCAATAATGGTCAAGATCCAAGAACTTAGCGGTGCGCGTCCATATACAGGCAAGTTTGGTGCAGAGGATGTCGATGGCATTGATACTGCCTACCGCGTCGTTGCTGATCACGTGCGAACACTCTCCTTCGCCCTAAGCGACGGCGGTGTACCAAACAATGTCGGTCGAGGCTACGTTCTCCGTCGCATCCTTCGCCGTGGCTGTCGATATGTGAGGAAGAAACTCGGTGCACCCATCGGCTCGTTCTTCTCATCACTCATGCCTGTCGTAGTTGAGCAAATGGTCTGCACAATCTCCCTCTGACATGCTTTCGGGACGCTGATCATCTTCCAGGGTGATGTCTTCCCGGAACTTCAGAAAAAAAAGGGCGAAATCAAGGAGATTCTTGACGAAGAAGAAGAGTCTTTTTCGCGCACCTTGGATCGCGGCGAGAAGCTTTTCGACCAATATGCCACACGCGCAAAGGAGGCCGGTTCCAACGAACTCAGCGGTGCAGATGTCTGGCGTTTATACGACACTTTTGGTTTTCCTGTTGACTTGACGCGTCTCATGGCTGAAGAGCTCTCCCTCACTATCAATGAGAAGGAGTTCGAAGCTGCGCAAGAACGATCAAGGGAGGCAAGCAAGGGCACATTTAAGAGGGACAAAGCGGAAAGTGTCAGACTTGACGTCCATGATCTTGCAGCACTAGAGAGGAACGACGCCATACCCAAAACTGATGATTCGCCCAAATACCGTAAGTAGCCTCCTATTCACCGTCAATTAAAAGTCTCATAGCCGCAGAACTTGGAAATATCACCGCAAAGATAAGAGGCATCTACTACAACCGCGACTTCCTCGGATCGACTACCAGCATCCCTGATGGTGCCAACTTTGGTATCCTCCTTGATCGCACGAGTTTCTATGCGGAAGCCGGAGGTCAGGAGTACGACACTGGAAACATTGTTATCGATGGTGCATGCGATTTTGAAGTGACGAACGTTCAGGCATACAGTGGCTACGTCCTGCATACTGGACATATCAAGTATGGCCAATTGAATGTTGGGGACGAAGTTATTGCCTCGTACGATGAACTGCGCCGCTGGCCACTTCGTAGCAACCACACCGCCACACACATTCTTAACTTCTGCCTTCGCGAAGTGCTCGGAGACCATGTCGACCAAAAAGGCTCTCTTGTCGCACCAACGAAATTGCGGTTTGACTTTTCGCATAAAGCCCAGATTGCGCTTCCAGAACTTGCCAAGATCGAGTCTATGAGTGTAGATTGGATCAAGAGGAACGTCAAGGTTTACAGCAGGGATGTTGATCTCAAATCTGGCTTCAAGATTCCTGGCCTCCGTGCTGTCTTTGGCGAAACTTACCCAGACCCAGTGCGGGTGGTCGTACTAGGATACAATGTCGATGATGTCACGAAGGACCTCGAGAATCCGAAATGGCGAAGCACTAGCATCGAGTTCTGCGGAGGCACGCATGTCGCAAAGACGGGTGATATCAAGGACTTTGTGATCATTGAGGAATCGGGGATCGCGAAGGGTATTAGACGGATCACTGCCGTTACCGGGCAGGAGGCCCAGGAGGCAACACGTATCGCAAATGAATTCAAGTCGCGCCTTGATGTACTCGAAACTAGCTCAGGAAACGAGAAGGACGCTGGTCTCAAAGTTCTTACGGTGGTATGCCGGAACACTAGAAGTGCTTTAATGTCGTGCTAATACATATCCCAGGAACTTGGACAGGCAGACATCTCGGTTTTGGTCAAAGCAGATTTGAAAGAGCGTCTCGGGGCAATCCGCAAGGCATTCGACAAGCAGATAAAGGAGAAGGAAGCTGCACTTAACAAATCGGTCGGTCATTTCGCCTTGAAAGAGATGTCTCATTGATAGTTTTTCGTAGGCCGTCGACACCCTGGTTACCTATTTTAACGAAAATCCAGACGCCATAGGTTATTTCGCGAATATCGATGTGGATGGCAACCCAAAGGTGAGTTACATCTAGGACATGTTGACAAACTTACTGTTTGGCGCAAAAACAGACCCTCCAGAACGTCGTCACCCAAGGCAAGAAGCTCGGGAGAGCTGTGTACGTGTTCAGTGTCAATGCGGAGGGTGGCAAAGTAGCACACGCAAATCATGTACCCGAAGACGCCCGAGAGAATGGGTTCGATGCACGGACGTGGGCATCCAAAGTGGTTGAGGTGTTGGGTGGCAAGGTAAGACCGCTCAAGGATAGTCATTGGTCGTTGATAACAACCTTTTATCTAGGCCGGAGGCAAAGAGGATGGCGCTCAGGGTGTTGGTGTCAATGTTGGAGAAGTCGAAAATGCTGTCAGAATCGCGCGGGAGACATATCCAGTTCACAAATGATTTCCCCAAAGATCGGTTGGATGCCGTTGGACTCTAGAAAGCTAACCCAAAATAGACAACCGCCAATTGACACATCATTGACATCTAATATCATGACTCATGCTGACTGACGATGACTCCATGAACTGGACCATTTAAGGCCACAGTTGTGCTAGGACAACTTCAGAGCTCATCATGCCAGGTCGCCAGCTATATCCGCTCGAGATAAATCCCCAGACCGGAGAACCCTTTCTTCGTCTGCCAGCTCCGAACGACAACATTATTTTAACGCCCCCGCGCATGAACGATGCCAAGAGCCTTGCCCCTATCATCAACGATCCTAAGGTATCAGTATGGTTAGCAGGACCGCCGATCCCGTACCGTGACGAGCATGCGGAGGAGTGGCTCGGGCGAATCGTAAACCAAAGCGAAGATATCCTGGCAGAGCTAAGGGAGGAAGATCGGTTGAACCCAGACGGACCATTGATGCTGGTAGGGGGGTGTCCGGTGAGGCATATCAGGGAGGTTCGTCTGGATGGGACAGACGTCTATCTCGGGGACATTGGAATCGACCGTGCGCAGATGGAGGAGCTGCTCGATCTTGATGAGAGGAAGAAGGCGATGGAGGCGAACAACGCGAAAGCGGTCGGGGATCCGAGCATCGTGTGGACGTTCGGAGGTATGAGCAACGTTCGACTTGTAAATGGGGGTGCTGAGTGACCGCGACAGACTACCTTGCGGCATCGCACCACGGACGGGGGATCATGAGTGCGGCAATGGGGACGGTAATGAGCAAGTGGGCGATACCGCGGATGGGGGTTCGGCGCATGGTGGGATATACGTTTACGGGGAATACAGCGAGTAAGCGGGTGTTTGAGAAGAACGGGTTTGAGTGGAAGGGGGCTGTGGACAACGGCAAGGTGGTGCGGGGAGAGCGCAAGACGTTGGACTGCCTGCACTGGCAACTGTAGGCAGTTGTACTGCGCAGCACAGCCATCACACGTTCATGGGTTGGAATGGTGGCGGTGCATCTTCTGCCTCCTCTCAGACTTTCACCTTCGCTCCCCCGCAAAATGAGCAGCTTGATTCGACCAGCCACGCCTGGCTTCGTAATCACACTCGCTGCCACCGTCATCCTCGCCGTCGTCTCCTTCTCCGTCCCCCTCATCAAGTCCGTCTACTTCCTCAAGGCCTCCCTTGCCGTTCAAGGCGTAAATGGCGACATCACCTTTGGGACCCTGGGCTACTGCACCACAGTAGCTGCTTCGACTGCCTGCTCAAACGCCACCGTTGGTTATGAACTCAGTCAGTCGCTCTCCCTTTGCCCTGCTGCGGTCCTTACCCTCCTACCAAGACATAAACGCCCTGGTCGGTGACACGACTGCCGTCCAAGTACCCCAAGTCATCGTCAAATGGCTCACGTATGCCCTTGTGCTCCACATCGTCGCTTTCGGCCTCGCTGCCATCGCCGCCCTCTTCGGTCTCCTTGCTCATGTCCGCGAGATGGCCATGACCTGCTTCAGCAGTTGCATATCCGGTTTTGCTGCCGCCGTCGCCCTCGTAGCTTTTATCTTCGATATCGCCATCTTTTTCGTGGCAAAATCTCGCATGAATTCTATTCAAGGCGGATCAGCGTCCATCGGCAATGCCGTTTGGCTCACCCTCGTCGCCTGGATTCTTCTCTTCTTCAGCGGCTGCTTTTATAGCGTTGGGAGATGCTGCATTAGACGTCGTCCGCGCGACGCGTGGGGAGGGAAAGTTGGTACTCCAATTGGCGCAAATGGATATGGCGCCAGTGAACAAATGCGCCTCGACGCCGTCAAAGCGGAGGCCGACCGCAAGGCCCGTCAGGCCCAACCCGAGGTTGGCCTGCCTGCCTTTCACGAATATGACCAATCTCAGCCACTCAAGGCCCGTGTGGATGGAGACGAAGTATACCTTGAGGAAGAAGTACCTTACCGCGATAATCAGAGCATTTCTGCACCCGGAGTTGCTGGCATGGGAACCTATGGTCGTTCCGCTGGAAGAGCATATGCAGCAGGTGGCTATATACAGGCTCCTCCTGGCACGCGCGCCGTGGACGAGTATAATAATACCTCTCCTTATCACCCAACACCGCAACGTCGCGCAAGCAACCTCACGCATACCACCTCCGCTACTACCCCCTCCGTGTATCCACCATCGTCAAGCACCGCAGTCGCTCCTTCGGCTCCCGTAGCGGGCGTGTACGACCCTTCTCGAGACAACCAGTATAACCACGACCCGTATAGTCCCCAGGCGTATGGTCACAACCCTGGAGCTCCTTCCTGTAAGTTTCCTTTTACCTCTTATGACCCATTTCCGAATGTATTTCTAGATAACTCACCTGTTCAGCAATCTCACGTACCCTACGATCCATACGGCGCATTCAATTCGGACACTTACAACACTACATCCGCTATGGTCGACAGTGCTCATTCCCCATACATCTCTAGATCACCTACCCTCCAGCCCGAACGTGGCTACACACCCGGCGGAGGTGCATACGGTGCACCTACTCAGCCTGTACCAGTCAACGACCCCTACAATGATCCTTATTATGGACATTACCAGACTCCTTCCAATCCGACCCCTCCTCCGTTGTCACGATCGCCATTTGCGATTGATACCCGAGTTGTCGGTGTGCCAACCAGCGCCACTCCTATCAGAGGACCAAGAGGCCCTCGGAACAGCATCGTAACGGCTTCTCCACCAGCTTCATTGGCAGGGTACGCCGAGAGTCCCCCAACGTATGAGTCTGGTCCATCCGGAGCGCCTGGTCAATGGGGACACAAAGGTTGATTAAAATGGTCATTCTTCTGACCGCTACAGGCCATATTTTGTCACAGACTATTTCTAGGACGATATCTGTACGACACCTCCGATACCCTGTAAGTATACCGTACTATATGATCGATTGACTTGAGGGTTACTTCTATTTGCGCATCGGAATTTCCCCAGAAAGTAGGCTTACTTATTGACATCTAAACTCGGAACCACCGAACATGTTGGAGGTAGTCAGTCCGTCGATTCTTGGTAACCAAGTATACCATTATGTTATACAGACTTTGACAAGTCAGTGCTATATTGCTGATCATATTTACGGTGCACTCCATCTATCCAAGCGTCTATATTTCAGAACTAGAATCGGCGCGATGATACATGGAATAACAATATTCAGAATTCGTCCCTCGACCTACGGTCCGGAAGATTGGCAGGCTTAGGTGGCTCAGAGGACATAAGCATGGAAAGGAAGTCGTGAACAATGTCTGCTGCTACAGTAGCAGTGATTTCGGCTATACGTCTTTGATCAGAGATCACCAAGACAGAAATGGCGTGAGGCCCACCGTGATCATACGCAGGCGCGACTTCGACGACGTCCGCCCCACTGGAAAAAAAAAAGGTACGCTCAGTCGTGGTACACGGGCATTTTATGGGATACGAACACGAAGTTCAGACCAGCCAACCCTCTGATAATGCGCTTGACTTCTCTGCTTGTCCATCCTCCAGCCTCGGGAGTACCAGCTACACTCACGTTCAATACGTATTCTGGATGGTGCGCGGGAAAACGAAAACTTACTGCCCGGGGCCAGGCCAGGATCTGTTGAAAGAAGTAAGCCGACACTTAGTTCACAAAGGTGTGCTATGCCTACCAATCACATCAATATCGAGACTGTATTATACGCTGGGTCAGTATGAGGTCTGTTGTTTGCCGTAGAAACCTGACCTCAGGTACACCGGCGAATCTCCGACTCGGTGTCTGATCCGTTCGACGATGTAAGAAACCCCATAGTCATCAATATCATCACTAGTTATGAAATGGAATCCAACTGATTCGTCGTTCTTGATGTCATCAATACCCTGGTGAAAGGTGCCATCAGCGTGTAGTCCTCTACAAGTCTCGTGGGTTGCTCACTTGAAGTTTGCACCGAAGACCCGCATGGATGCTAGAGTTGGCGATGAGACCTTCTTCATTCGCGATGTAAAAGAATGTGCCATGGGTAATGCGTGATTGATCTGTCACAGCACCAGGGTATCCACCCCACGTATCGAGATGCGCATCAAAATGAATTACCGAGACTGGCCCATAGACCTTATTAAGTGCGCGGAGTATAGGGAGCACGATGGTGTGGTCGCCGCCAAGACTAGACCATTCCATGAGTACACCGTGGGGTCAAAGGCATGTAGTTATTATTACCTGACGATTCTCGGATGTTCGCGACCGTCTTTCGCCAGAAGCGCTCCGTGAGGCCAGACAGAGGTATTTGATGCGAGAGGGCGTGCAAGCAGAGTAGCGTACGCGACTTCCATTTGGTCTATTGCAAGAGCATTGTCAAAAGGTATAGCAGGGACCTGAATATCGAGTTAGCACATAAATATCCATGCAATGTCTGAAGGCGTACATCTCCGCAATCAAGAACTTTTGAACCTAACTCGTAAGGGTTATTTCCCCATGCCAAGGTATACCCTCGAGAGGCTCTTTGACGTCTGCTGCCCAAGCGGATCGCATGCGGCCCAAAGCGTGCTCCAGGCCGGTAACTTGTACCAGTATCGAACGGCATCCCGAGAATAGCAATGTCAAACGTAGCAGATTCGTCCTCCAGACAACGCACGTATTCCGCATGCGAGAAAGCCAGTGGCCCCGAGAACGGTTGGTCGATTTGTTTCCCGTACTTTGATAGCCATGTTACGGTCTCCGTCCCACCATGAGGATCTCGGAAAGGTTGTTGGTGTGCACAAGTAATCGCAGCTAGCGCAACAGCGACATAAAAAACCACCAGGCACTTCATATTCTGACTATTGGTGCGTCACTGCAAGCTGCGTCTAGAAGAGATGATCTATTCGGGGACGCGAGATACTTACCTGACCTGGCTCTTATCGATTTATCATCATGGCCTGCGATGGGAATTCCCAATGGGAACCTCAGCCCTCAGGACTCACGCGACAACAGTCTCCTCGGATGCCATCTTTCATTTCTGCTATCGGCACAAGTCTATCATGCTAGGTGGCCATTATGGAAGTGGATGAATCCGCTGTCATGAGAACACTCATTTGACTGAAAGCCGCTACAGTCCATCTACCTACTCTGTAGATCCCTTTGATTGAATGCGGCGGTGCGCAACTGACGTACGCAATGCAAAGACCTGCCACTGCCTACGCTTCCTGGCGTTCGTCCCCTCGGGTGGTGCACCCTTCGCGTCGACGGAAAGTACTTGGAGACTCCTCTGGGGCTCAGGAGAATCATCAACCTCCCCTTCTTCTCCGCGATCTTGCTCCAATATTTCATCTTCCGCCAGATCAATGTCCCCACCAAACACTTCCTCCGGCGTGCTCTTTGGTTGTGTAGATACGCTCCCAGTAAGGAGGGAAAAAGGAGCTGTAACAGTCGCCGACAAAAAGGCCGATGCGTTGTCGATGAAAGACTTGGGTTTCCTCATCGGAACAGAAGACAGGATATACCTCCTGCCCTGCCATCCATTCGAAGCGGTACTTCCTGAAGGTGGGTATGTGGGATCGCATGAGAAGGACACAATGATCTCTTGTGTCTCCCGGCTGTACGACAATTGTGGAAGCGGGTGAGAATATGCGTTTGGGTATGGTTGGGAAACTGGTCGTCTGTGTCTCAGCACGAGGTGGTCCCCTTGTGTGAATCAAAGTCGGTCAACAGCACTTTCACCATATCCACCGTATTGTGCATACCCTCGACATCGATTGCATGCCCTGAAGCCCGCGAGCACAAAGCGCCGGAGGTATCGATAAAAAACACCTGAGTAACACAAGCCGTAAGCTAGACTTGAGTGTCGCGAGCCCATGCTGGAAGCGACGAACCTGGTTGTTCGCTTCCGGGTTTCTCAGGCCTTATTAGATTCATGAGCTGGAGACTTGTATCTTTGCCCTGACTTTGATAGTACTCACCCTCTACGAGGGACTGCTCTTTCTCTGGCCACAAGACGACCGATGTTCCATCTTCGACACCATCTCCGTTGATGTCCCACAGACGGCCGGTTGCGACAGAACGAATCACAAAATACCCTGGCGGGAAGCCGAAGAGATGTACCATTCTATAAGCCTTGATTTAGCGCGTCTATCAGGCGTATTGGCAGTACAGTTGAAAGCTTGGTTACCGAATAGACGACGGCCCGAGTTATACACGTACATCAAAATACAGAGCGACTACGAATGATATGTACACCAAAGATTGGATGAGGCACAAAAGTATGTCTGACATAGACAGGCCACTCTGTGGATCACTCATCCTCGTCATCTTCCTCTACGAATGCGCCAGGAACACGTCGGTGTCTGGTCGCTCGGTTCATCAATCTTTCAGCGTGTTCTCTACGCTGCTTCTCGGTAAAGTCTTCCAGTGAATAGGCCATTTTAGACAGTCCCTTCCATTCATGGCGGGCGACAATACTCCCACCAACGCGAGAGCTTTCCCAGCCGACACTCATCAGCACAGGTTCCTGTAACATGTGTCAATGATGGGCACTTCAAGCACGTATATGTGATAATTACCCTCGAGCTCCAGCTTACGTCCCGAACGCAGACCGTCGCACGCGATCCTGTTAGGGGCTCCAGCTCAGGACCAGATGGATCGAACGACATTGGCAGGGTTTGCGAACGATCTAAGACTCGAACGATTCGACCATCCAGTGACCAGATCTTTGGGAAGCGTTGTGGATTGATTAGGGTGAAGCGAAAGGGGTCAATCTTGACTCACGTGGATTCTTCCATCCGCAGACCCTGAATAAATATATTGGCCTCCTGTAGTCTCTGCAGGACTGAAATTACATCTTATAAGGGTGCGTAAGACTGCATGCCCTCGATAGGTCATGACACTACAGTCCATGGGGTGTGCGGGATATGTGGGCCTCGGGAAATGACCATATCTTTGGGCAGGTATCAGTTTAGAGCACAATGTAACTCCACAAACCCTACCGATAGTCGTAATCTCGACATCTATAATCTTGGTGTGCAAACGAATCAAAGTCGTCGCTGCTGCACATTTTGCGGAGATCCCACAACCGAAGTGCCTGATCCTTGCCGTTTGAGATGACATATCTTCCATCTCCCTTGGCAGAGACGTTCGTAATCCCTTCAGTATGGCCGACAAGTACTCCTGATGGTTTTCTTGACGCTCCTAGCGACCGTCTGTCCCTGTATAATCCTGATCAGCCAGAGAGCGACGGGGGAGAGGCGAAGTTATCACCAGACTTTGAGGAACATATCATCTGATGCGCTGATCAAAACGTTTCCTGACATAGTATCAGCCCAGCAACAGCTGTTCACATCGTCTGAGTGTGCCTTGATCTTGACTGTTCTGCGATCGGCCAAGAGGTCATACACTGGATGATGCGTGAGCGATCATAACAGTGTACGGAGATAGGTCTCCTACCAAAAATGTGGCCACTTCCGCCTGCGATCACTTCATTACCGTCGGCAGAAAACCTGCAGCTCCAAATTCCAAAAGAACTATCGTCGTAAACGCCCCACAAGGACCGGTTTTGACGGCGACCTTGATCAGCAAAGCGGATGGGCGTCTGTATTGTGGAAGAATCTAATGTGTTTGTCATATATACTGTGGGTGACTACGAGTATGGTGCTCAGTATGCAAAGCGCGATTTACAAAGGAGCAAATGGCTTACAATAGATGAATAAATCATCCTGAATTGTATTGATGAGTATCACAGCTTTTGACCTGTAAATAAACTCGCCTTTCGTTGTCAGGACTCAGATGAGAATCAGTAATGGTCCATCTGCCGGGGTGCCCCTGAACCGTCTTCAAAACTTTGAGGGTCGACTCATGACTACTTTCATGATCCTCAAAGAGCGATGT
The DNA here is from genome assembly GCA_038089195.1 of Brasilioporus rufonigricans. Lineage (NCBI taxonomy): Eukaryota > Fungi > Basidiomycota > Agaricomycetes > Boletales > Boletaceae > Brasilioporus > Brasilioporus rufonigricans. Next base: position 23,029 of record JBBPKJ010000025.1, on the reverse strand, counting down.
TCTGCGCCGTGGGTTTCGCCGGGATCTGGTGTACTTGGCCGGTGGCGACGTCATGTCATACACATGCAGGCGGAAATCTGTTGGGCATGAGCTTCAGGAATCCCGAGCAGGGTCAATCGGCCAACTAACCTTGACAACACGTGTAATAAAATGACGAGTCTATCCATCGAAGTTCTGAGTTGTCACATTGGGTACCATGCAACGAACTGATCACCTTTGGAGAATTGTCCAACGTAGAGGTTAGCACCATTAGAGGCGACAGCGGTTCCGTTAGAATTAGGTATGAGCTCCTATGGTGCTGCTGTTAAGTACGATGGTGGTTGCTAAGACCAGATAGAGCGTACTCTGGATAGCTCTTCCCTGGTTGGCGTGCCTCGGGAATTGCAGGAACGGTCTAGGAATTGGCGAGAGATATTCCTGCTGCCCTTGTTGAATCTGAGTTTATCGCCCACACGGCCAAATTCACCACTCATAAGTAATTCGACACCCTTCTTCTGAGGTTCGGTGTGAGGAGAGAACCATAGTTTGTTCCAATGTGGACTGGTTGAATATTCGTCGTCGTCGATGGTGCCTATATCTTCGTCCTCCTCATCCTGATCTCTGCTCGAGGGGCCGGTCCGCAGCAAACGCACCAAGTCCCCATAGGTGATCAAGTGCCCCTCGTTCGTACTGGAGCTAGTCGTCCTGTCAGTCGTGCTGCCGGGCGACAACTGCTGGAGGTCGAACAAGGCTGGGAGATGAGACGTGAGAGGAGTATGGCCGGAAAGGCATGCGGCGAGGCGCTTACAACGTAAGATCTGAGCGATAGTGCCGCCCGGTTCGCGTGGAGGTGCAGGGAGAATGTCGTCTTGACCGTTTTCGAGCTCAAGGACGTTATCGTCGCCGTCGAGGTATGCGTCTGGGCCTTCGAAAGCCTCGTCGTCATCGGAGGGTATGTCGATGTCGAACTCGTACTCAGGCATGGGGCAAAGGAGGTAGTATGTGAGAATGTGATCTATGGACTCGATGCCATCTCTCACGTGCCGCCCGGAGTCTCTCGAGCTGGAACGGAGACCCTGAGGTGAACACGAACGTGGTTTATTGCTCCAGTCCCGCTGGACATCCAGTGACTAGTAGTACTCTCGCTCGTCCATCTTGAAATGTTTTTGCACTCAGTCGACGTAGTGTACTAGGTTTTTCAACTCCGCACTTGCTCACACCAACGACAAAAAGGTCTCCAGTCACCGCGCAAACTACCGCTCACGATGACGGTCCCCATTACTATCACTGCGGATGAGGTCAACTGTCTCATACATGCATACTTTCAAGATTCCGGTAGGCCGCTCGGCAGCCCACGGTCTCGTCTAACTTTCTTTCAGGCTTTCAACACTCGGCCTTCTCGCTGCGTATGGAGGGTCGGCTGGATCACTCCCACCACATCAAGAAGCACATTCCACGCGGTGAGCTGGTAGAACGTCTCAGCAAGGCGCTCTTGTACGCCGAGGTCGAGGCGCACTGGAAAGGCGATTCGTTAGCGAAGAACTGCAAGAACGGTTTCTCTTTGCTGGAACGTCACGTGTGCTCCTTCGACTCAAATATAACGACTCCACTGGCTCCACAGAAACCTGGAGAATCTAACACGGCCATGTTAGCTGGAGAGACTGGCTCTAAACGAAAGTCAAGTTCACCTTCCACGGAAGATGGACGTGCTGAAAAGCGGGCGCGAAAGGAAGCTGAAGACAATCACGCAGCGATGGCTCTAGATGGTACGCTAATCACGCTTCATAATTGCATCACCAAATGACGTGCATCCATAGGAACTTCCAGCATTGCTCCGAAAGAAGTGAAACTATCTGACTTGCAGCAACCACCTTTGGAGAATACTGTGAAGAAGCCGAAAACGAAGCGTTCGGACCCAGTGAGATTACTGCAAGCACACAAGGCTGAGGTGAATTTCGCATGAGTCAGCGGTGACACATAGTGATGGGGCTTGTAGGTCTTCGTGGTTGCTTGGAGCCCGACTTCAGCGGGACAGCTAGTATCGGGGTATGCACTGAATATGTCGGTCGATTCCAATGTTGTTTTGACACAACACCTCAGGTCACGTGATGCCACAGTCAACTATTGGAACGTTCCGTTTGGTCTATACGATGGCTCACTTTCCTCTTCTCCGCGGCCGACATTGTCATTGTCCAACCTTGCCATGTCCTCCCAAGCTGACTTAACATCTGTTGATTGGAGCCCCGATGGTTCGTTAGTTGCGATAGGATCGTACGATGCAACACTTCGGGTCTACACCTCTACAGGAAAGGCATATCTCACAGACGACCACCACAAGGTTAGTCAAGGACTACGTTATTGTATTGGGTCGTACTGAGACTTGGAAGGGCCCCATTTTCGCTGCCAAGTTCTCTCCCTCGGGGCAATGGATAGCTACCGCGAGCCTAGACAGCACATCGTGCGTGTGGGACATCAAAAACAAGAGACTGCATCGACAATATCGAAATCACGAAGGTAACGTGATGTCGGGCCTACTAGAAGGGACTCACCTTATAAGGCGTGTCAGAAGCTTGTTGTCTGGATGTTGACTGGATTGACGATTCTACGTTTGCGAGTGGCGGAAGTGATCGTGTGGTTCACGTCGTCTCTTTGAACGGAACTAAACCCATTCAAACCTTCAGGTATGCTGATCAACCAAAATATACGGATTGGAGTTGACCCTGAGGTAGAGGACATGAAGGAGAGTTGAATATGCTCAAATGCAACCCATCACGCACACGCTTGGCCACATGCTCGGACGACACGACCGCACGAATATGGAATATCGATCTGCACTCAGAAAAGTCGATGGCTACTGAGGTTGTTTTGAAGGGCCACAAACGTTGTCTGACTTGTATCAAGTGGTGTCCAAATCACCAGGCAGAAGAACACGAACTGGTAGCGACGTAAGCCACTTGAACCGGATGGCATACGCGTGATCTCACTCTATGACAGGGCGTCGTTCGATTTTACAGCCCGGTTATGGGATTCGGTGACAGGGGACTGCTTGAAAGTATTTACGGATCACTCCAAGTATGTGTTTGCACTGTCGTTTAGCCCTGATGGTTCTCTGCTGGCGAGTGGCGGTGGGGATGGCTCTTTGAATATGTATGATGTCAAGGTAGGTAGAGTCGTGTCTCTCGCAGCGCACGGCAAGCTAACTGTTACCGGAGACGCGGGAACGGACATGGACTTGGTCGTGTGGAGAGAAGACGGGTGTATTCGAGATTGATTGGAAGCAATGGGGAGAACAGAGTCTGATTGCGCTGGCGATGGAGCACAAGGTGGTCGGGGTTGTCGATCCAGCGAAGCTGCCTCGTAATGTTGTATAGTACCATTAAATGCTTTACACATGTTCTGCCGAGCGATGACGTTGACGCTTCGTTTCAGTACATAGATGCTGACTAACCCGCTTCTTCCACTTGTTGGACGCATACCACCATGATGCCCTTTGCGTTCAAGCTAGTCTTGCCCCGCAGCGCCTTGCAGGCTGTTGTGCGCTCGAGAGTCCAGCCCTTCTCTAGCGCACGGTCCGGCCCTCTTATGAATGTACCCCAGAAACGCCCCACCATACTTGCTTCTCTTCCTGCCCACAGGTTCTCTCGCACCCTGATAACAGATGCACAGACTGTTGCACAGGCCTCCTCACAAGACGCCTGGAAAAAGTTTGCAATCACAGCCGTACGTGGCATCCTGCTCATTCCTACTTGCTGATGCGAGTGTGTAGGCCGCTGTGGCAGGCACTGTCGTCGTGGCAGAAGGTTTCTTGAACAGAGACACCCGTGACTCATTGACCCCCACCGAACAGTCCTATCTACATGATAGCTTCAAGTATACTGGGGGTGGTCTCGCTCTCACGGCACTAGCTGCCCGAAGCATGTTCAGGTCTGGGGTTGCTTTCAGGGTCATGTCAGCGAATCCATGTGTGTATCCTTTATTTGGCCTCTTTGGCATACCTCGGTGTAATCGTACTTCACAGGGCTTGTACTCGGTGTGAGTCTCGTCGGGAGTATTGGCTCTATGATGGGAGTCTATTACACCCCTCCTGACAGAACTGTGCAGAAGCACCTCTTCTGGCTGGCAAGTCATTAGCATTTGACCATCACATGTGTCCTCTAACTTTCCGTAGGGGTTCAATGCCTGTCAAGCAGCAACGCTAAGTCCACTGTTCTTCCTTAGTCCAGCCATCTTGTCCCGAGCTGCCCTGTACACGTGTGGGGTTGTTGGCTCCCTGTCCTACGTCGGCGCAACCGCAAAGTATGTCCGCACACTGCTTCCATCCCCTGCTACTCACATGTTGCCCAGGACCGACAAGTATCTTTACATGGGTGGACCGCTCCTCGCTGGTGTAACTGTTGTAGCACTCTCTTCATTAGCTCCGATGGCTCTTCCCCTTGGTATTCGTGGGTTGGCTATCGCAGAGACGATCTCTCTTTACGGCGGTCTAGCTGTATTTGGCGGATTCGTGCTTTACGAGTGGGCATTTATTCAGCCTTTTTCCACGCACTTTCCCCTGACCTTTCTTTCATCCAAGTACTCAAAAGATTCTGCAACATGCGCGTATGGCAGATATGGGTGTCATTCCCAGGGACCCCATGAAAGAGGCAATCGCTCTGGAGCTTGACATGATCAACATTTTGTGAGTGTGATGATAGTCAATTGGAACAGAGGCTGACACTGTACTAGCGTTCGTCTTGTTCAGATTCTCATGATGCGTTCCAACAACAGAAAATGATTTACACAATTGTAGCATGTGGGATATCTTCAGTCGATTTCACTTCAGTAAACTTGGTCTTGGCTTGTCGCTTGGGTAGTTATTCCGATGCAGATATCACCTTTCCGACTGTTATAAGTACCGGAAATGTACAAACTATTAGTGTGACTATGAAATGTTGCTCTTGCCTAGGTCTTGTAGCACGGCAACAAAACTTCCAGGATCAATGATTTCGGTACCACCGTAAGTGAGGCGCTTCCCAGTCTTGGCTGCCCACTCTTCGAGATTTCCGTACTCGACGTAACTTGCACCTCCTACGACGAACACCATACCATCTGTGAACGCCATACGCCGTGCTCTGCCAGTGCTTGACACACCACCAACTCCGGTTCCACTGCCAGCTCCAGAAGCACCCAATCCCTGGGCATGTCGAGGTGCACGAGGATCTAGAAACAGGTATTCGTCAGTTTCTTGCAAGGACTGATTTGATGCAGCCGATGAATCCATAAGTGCTTCAACGAGTCGCGTCACAGGTAACAATTTATTTGCCGGGAGGAAATTCTTCACGCCAGAAATTAGGTTCTCCAAGCCACCCTCTTTCAGACGATCGGTGAGCTGGAACATCACAGGTCGTCAAATGGAAAGGGGGGAACCTCTCCAATATACGAACTTTGTTTCCGAGAGCCGTGAAACCTCTAAACAGTTCCCCTTGACTACCGAGCACTGGAGTGGATGTCCCACCGACGGCAGCAGAAACAGTCATGCGCGAGATTTCTCTTGTTCGTCGAACATAGTCGAATGCTGCGGTATCCGCACCCGCACTTTTGAGCTCTTTCTCCAGTTCGGCGATGTCATCCTTGGAAGTTGAATTGTCGAGCGAAGAGAGGTAGAACACTAGGACGAGACGGAGCTTGTCCTCGGGGCTGAAAACCCCGTCTGGCCGAGAGGTACGAAGGGTCTCCAGTATCGACGACACTGTCTAGAAACGTATGCCATGAGACTGCATCACGGACTACGGCCTGGGTACGCTTACTTGCTTGTTGACTGCCTCTTCAATACTGAAGAGTTCATCAAGACCTCTCTTTTTGATTTGTTCAAGCAGTGCTGTGGCAATATTCATGTGCGTGTCAAGCGTCGCCTTGCGAGCAGTGAGTTCGGGAAGCTGGGTTATGGCGGTCTTTAAGTGTGTTGCATTCGACGAAAGGTCGCTGTGTGGTGTCAACTGCATACTTTAAATGTTGACTGCAGTGCCAACTCACAGCTGCGAAATATCATTGACATCGCTTACACCCGTTGATCGCGTAATTTCTGCGGCATCTTGCTTATACTTGTTCAACTCAGCGTCGATGTCCTCAGCAACTTGAGGGAACGGGTTTGCAGCATTTTTCGCCCAGAAAAAGTCCTTTGAATCGAAGTCGTACGAACGTTTTTGTGGGCTGGTAACAACGACGCGATTAAGTCTTATCTCAAGACAATCCGATACGAGAGCTTGGTACGTCCAGCCATGAGAGACCATAGAAACAAGGTCCACATTCCTGTCCAGGATGAACAACACTTGAGATGGTTCATTAGGACAGGATGAGCAGATGAGCAGTGAAAAAATCGCACATGGCCTTTGCAGATTGGACAACCCAGTGGAATCTTGTGAGAAGAGCGACGTGGTCGGACCATGTGAGCGTGAAGCGGAAAGTAACGCATCTCGAATTTTGACATCGAGTTTTTTGGCCACCATTTCCGCTGCATTGCCCTTGGGAGCACGGATGATAGGGACGTGTCCTGTACATCGATTAGATTCGACCAAGCGCTTGGCAACCACTGGAAGTGTGTACCTGTGGTCACAACAGCACTAAAGATCCCACTGGCGACGCGTTCGATCTCATCCTCGATCTGTTGTTCGGTCGATGACGGGGAGTTGAGGAGTTTATACGAGTAATGCGGTTTGGATTGCGAGGGACCCGCTTGAGACGATGGAGAAGGCAACGGCGATAACAAGGAGAATAATGATGGAGATGGCGCGATAAACGACAGATACTGATCGATGACCTGATACAGAGAGCCAGTTGAAGTAAAATTAGCCCTAACATGGAACAACGATCAGACCAACCTGCTCCACTAACTCCCCTGTACCAGAGGTTGCGACTGAGGCCGCAAGCTCCTCAAGAAGAGCACGGGGTAATGGCTCGACAAAATTGAGGTGGAAAGACTCGTATAAACACTTGTCAAGGTCCTCGGATATTCGGCGTATGTTTGCCAAGGTTGGGGCGACAAAGTAAACGGCGGGAACATCCGGTAATGGAGGACGGGGGGAATGCAGTTGACTGCAATGACATGAGGACCACGAAGAAAGACGAGATGAAACTGCGTACACGTGCAGAGTCACGCCGACATCGCGAAGATCTTGGACTCGGAGTACTGTTGCGAGGACGTCTTTCGTTTGCTGGTCCAAGACTAGCACTTTCCAGATCTGGGGAGCAGTAGATGTCTGGGGTTTGACTTGGGGTGGAGGCTTTGGCTGGGTGGAGGTAGCGGGCGGTGCGGCTGTATCTTGAGAGACACCGAGGTTGAGTAACGCGAGGAGAGCGTCTGTCTGAGCCTGCTGCAACGTTGTTGGGGCGATGGCCTGGCACAAGATGAATAAAAGGGTTTTAAGGATGAACCGGGCAACTTACGTGCTTGAGGGCAGAGCTGGCCATGTCGATTGAATGAGCTTCGACCAGTCTATGGTCCACTCTGACAACGCGCTGTCACGTGCCTGAGCAGTCTTAGGTGACCGACACCGATGATCAAAACCACACCCCTGACGACGACTAGACTATGCTCGGTGTATTGCACAGGTCATTTCGTTTCCCTCTGTGTCAGTATTCTGGGTCAGACAGTGTGATCTCTGTAGCAACTAATTGACCGTCACCGGTTACTATTTAAATAACACCAAATGCGCCAGGGCCTCTTGAAGAATTGCAGCGCATTTCCTCCAAAATAGGAAAATCACTGCTTCCGAGGGGATGGGAAAGTTCGTTTTTTTGTATGAATCCAAGGACTTCAAGTTTGGTGACTACCTCTGCCACCAGTAGCGCAAGACCCTACCCCGCGAGTAGAGGGCCACAAAGATGGCCAAGGCCTTTCGTGCAAGCGGACACCGTATTATATGAATAACCGTCTGGTGCCAAGCCTCGCTGAGCACGCTGTTCGTGTAAATGTGAGCGCGCGAGACATGCCCATTTTCCCTCATATATTGAATCAAGGAGCTCCGCCGTCGCAGGCTCTCCTAAACATCCCACATTGTCCTTCCCTCCCTTCTCCATCGTGCAAGTATCTAATTCCCAGACTCTTCGGGCCAAGACTTCGGGGTTTAAACTAGGCGGCAGATGTACCACTGGATTGGTGCAGGCTTGGATACGTTGCGTCATTGCTTGCTATTCCACCGCACCAATCAAGTGCGTGTCACACTCCACCAGCCCAGTGATTAAAATAATGACCCAGCGCTTACAAGTATGTGAATACACCCTTAAAAAAACGGTGGAGTTCCGAATTACTCAACAATGTCGAATGAGTCAGACCTGGACTTTTTAGACAGTCGGTCTGGAAATCTTTCCCCTCTCATCCTCTGCATTCGGGTGCGATACTTAGCCTGGTCTCCTGTTATGCACAAGGGCAATCCCGGACGTTGCAAGCCTGCTACGGTGGTTGTTGATGAGTGACACGTCTGCATCCACATGGCAACTGAAACACATTTTACTCCACTCGGCCGCTTGTTGGCAGCGGGAGACATTCACTCTTACTTTCTATTGGTTGATAATAGTTTGGTGACGCGTCCGAAGGACTCGCACCAACTACGACCGGAGTTACCGCTCGCTTGTGAACTTGCCTTGTCACAGACCATGTTCGTTTTCCGGGCTGCAACTTTACATCCTAATTCCCAGCGTTCAAACGAGATTGCATCACAAGTGGTCGTATTTCGCCTCGGGCTTATCCAACAACGGCAACAACGTAATATCGACTATCGTTAGATGGGACGTAGTAAGGCAATATATTTGGAACACGATAGCCGTGCAGGTTGCTGTTAATATATTTGGTCAAGTGGAGCTGTGAACTTCGCCAAGACATAAGCATGCCATTAACTCATGAGGCCCCCTTCAATGGATCACCCGACCCGTGTCGCATCTCCGCTGGGCCGGCGTGAGCCTACGTGCTCAGAATAACTTGATCAAGTCGGATAGAGGGTTGATCTTGGATCTGGGGGTATGGATGACGGAAGTGAGTGGCAGCGGCGCGCACAGGCTGAAGTGGAGCAAGACCAGGGGTTTGGCGAGGGAGTGATCTTGGAGTGATCCGGAGAATATTCAATGCAGGGTGCGCAACGCACAAGGCAACACATACTACCAGCCATTTAAATTCACACTCCCTCCCTGCCAGCTCCACTAGTCCTCTTCCGCCCCTCCTTCCGCCATATAGTATCTCTCCATGTTCTCCAATTCTCAGCCAAGCGCTGATAGTGACCCATTCGCATCTTATTCCCAAGCACTCCACGATTACACACTTCACCTCTGGACAGAGTCTCGGAAGAAAGCGGAGGAAAAGGCACGATTTAGAGCTGCTCGCAAGGAAGAGGCCTCTCGCAGACGAAGGGAGATCCAGGCCCCCGATTCCCCCGAAGCGTCAAATTCTCATCATACGTGAAATCACACACCAATTTCTGTCCAGTCATTCCTTGGTCTGTATCGTTGGATGATGAACTTTGTAGTCGCTGCGTCGGTTAACGTCCAACTCAGCCAGTGAGCGTACTCTACTATCCATGTATCTCTGCAAATCAGCATCTTCTTGTATTCCCATCCTGGTTTCTCAGTGTAATTATTTGGACCGTCGATCAGTCCCTGTGCGTTCACTGTGGTTCATCATTTGATTGACGTCTGACCTGAGACCCAATCCCTAGACCTTCGAACCTACCGTCGTTCTTCGAGCAGAAGTCTGTTCCCTGACGTCAATTAGAAATGTTCCATAGCTCAATCTCTAGCTGTATTCTTGTCGCTGCATTTGCGTTGCTCTGATCGTCATTGAATTGCTAAGTAAGATAGTCGTTTGCCTCGCATGATAACTTCCTCAAACCGTGCGATTCGTTCCCTATGATTTGCCCTGACCACGCATTGATGATTGTACTTGGATGGAATCAAAACTCGGCGTGTCGCTTTGGCTGACGAGCTTCAACAGGCCTGGGCCCATGTGGCTGAACGATCGAGGTGATAACAATGGGTGCCTTAGAGGATCTTCAAGACAAGTCACACAAGTGAATCATGTGCTGCCATCAAAGGTCACAGGTAAGAAATCAGCTGGTTCTGGAAATTCCCCAGTCAAATCCTCTGCATTGATTACGACGCTATGAGGCACGTTCGTGGCCAAGAGCATGTGACTCGGAACGAGCATCCAACGAGGCTGTTCGTGGAAATTTCGAGCGTCGTTTAGCCGCGCGCATTGCACATAAAAGGCCTGTGATGTCAAGGCTTCTCGCCCTCAGGCTCCCTGTTGCAGGAAGATGTTACCCATGGGATCTAGTGCGTGGCTCTCTGCTGTGGTGATTGTCTCCGCTACTGTGCTTGTGAGCGGGCAACAGTCCGCGTATACCGTACCTGGCGTTTTCCCCACTTCCTTGTACTCTAAGTACTACAACAATCCTACAGCAACGTCAGAACAACCGCAGCCAGTCATCTCGGACCCAGTTACCGTGAGCCTCGTCTACATGACCTGCGTGGAGTGCTGATTCTTTTATGCTATTCTCAGCATGAAGTATTCCCGTATTCTCTCACTGACCCCAAGGATATCCCCCAGGTGAAGCCCAGCGATTTTTGCAAGGAAGCCACTTCTGACCTGCAAGTCAGAATGATACCTCAGATCCTTCCCCGCTTCCTCCTGTGGCTAGTCCTTCGAAACTTTTGGAACAAGCCGTTGCACAAGTCAAGTCAATCTCGACCAACCCAATCTTTGGCACGAACCAATGCGCGCGCTGCCAGGCATCACTGGAAGTTGCAAAGTTTCTTGCGCTGAGTGCACCTGAGCAAGGATCAAACTTCGCTGTCGCCCTCTGTGAATACTTCAACTATTCGTCGACTTGTGGAACGAATTATGGTCCCCTCAATCTCGGACCGATTCTCACACAGGTTATGTCGTCTGCTGACGTCGGGGGATATGACGGACAAGTGAGTGTTCTTTAATGTAATTGGGCTCAGATCTATGTTACTCTTCTAGCTTCTCTGTGCCCAATTCCTTGGACTTTGCCCCTATCCGGGCACCTTGCCTTTGAATCTCACAGGTTGGTTTGCCAAACCAAAGCCGAACCCCCTTCCTACACCAAAGCAACCCAGCGGCGAGCGCCTGAAAGTATTACACGTGTCCGACCTCCATATCGATCCTCGTAAGCGATCTTTTCCCGTTCTAATTAGTGTCTCTGGTTCTTTCTGGCTTATCGAGCTACAGGCTATGCTAACGGGGCGGAGGCAAACTGTACCAGTGGACTCTGCTGCCGTGAAAATGCGTATAATCGGCAAAGCCCGCAAACACCATTGCTACCAGCACCTCGGTTTGGCTATTTCTTATGGTATGTGCTTTACCAGCTTCACTTGTGTTAAACAGTGCACTCCATATCGGAGGTTTTAGCGACTCACCATATTCATTGATCACTGCCACTCTCGAGGCTATTCCTCATTTAGCTGGCACAGAGACAACCGGATTTAACTTCTCGCTCTTCACCGGTGATTTGCTCGCACATGATCCCGACAACCAACAATCCAGGTGAGTCAGGCAGTTACCTTCAGGGATCTTAATTAAGCAAGTTCGTAGAGCCTATTCTGAATATTCTGAGGTAAGGTTGCAAAGAATGCTATTCACTGTTCTGAAAGGCCTCTAGGTCGTCTTGTTCGATCTCCTCAAACGCATGCTTGGGCCGGGTCCAGTATATGCAACCCTAGGCAACCATGACAGTTACCCAGTTGACTTAGCGTCCTCCTATTCTCTTGGTGGCGAGTTGGGCCAGCAGTTTGGATGGTATGCTGAATTCCTGATAATAAATGTCTCTTATCACATTGACGTGCATCTAGGTTATATGACCATGTCACTGCACTTTGGAATTACGAAGGCTGGTTGCCGCAAGACTCGGTCGAGTACTCACGTGCGCACTATGCAGCATACATGGTGAAACGAACCGATGGTCTGAGGATCATCAGTTTGAACACAAATTTATGTACGTCCATGAGAGTGAATTGTACAGTGTGGACACCGACGATATGTTTCAGGGTATCGGTCAGTCACTTGACCTTCTCATCTGTCGTTTTCTGAACCGCTTCATAGGTCGAACTACTTCAACTATATCAACGCTTCACATCCAGATACCTCTGGTATGATGAGGTTCCTGACTGACGAGTTGCAGGATGCTGAGGACGCAGGCGATCGCGGTATGTGAATGGTTAGACGAGACACGATTCACACTAATGGAGGGATAGTCTGGATTATCGGTCATGTGGTTAGTGGTTGGGACGGTTCTAACTCACTCTTCAACCCGACAAATCTTTGTGCGTGTACCTGCCTGAGGTCCCAACTTTGACTGAAGTCGTTTGTTAACAGTCTATCAAATGTAAATGTCCTTGTTCGTTGCATTCTCGTCACCTTCTTGATGACATTTACAGCGTCGATCGCTTCTCCCCTCACGTCATCGCGAGTTGGTATAATGATCTTCCTCTTGAGTAGTTAGCTAACCCTGCTGCAGATATTTTCTGGGGTCATACCCACGAAGATCAAGTGTCCGTAAGTCCCGGAGCGGCTTATCCACTCCACGTTTGTGAATGAGACGTAGATCTTTTACACGAACAACGCCACGATCATGAACACAGACACCGCTCAAACGTTGTCCTGGGCATGTCCTCTTCATTTCCCTGTTTCAACTCTACTAACCCTCCCTAGACTGGACCATCAGTGACTCCTTTGACAAACTTGAACACCGGTTTCCGCGTTTACGAGATCGACTCTGCCGTATGTCTAATCATGTTGCTGGAGGAGTAGACACTAATTCCTTGCATTATCATAGACTTTTGAAGTTCTGGATGCTTATACGTGAGTTACATCACATGCGGCGGCTACAGAAGCCGCCCTAACGTCGTTTTTGACAGATATACAACCGCTGTCAACACCTTCAGCACCCTTGACTCCCAGATTCAGTATGGGCCCACATTCGAGTTGGAGTATAGTACCAGAAAAACCTATGGAGCAAACATTCCCTGGGGTGATAATGACCCGCTGAACTCAACTTGGTGGCAGCTTGTGACTGAGCGTGAGTCCTTCCGACAGGTTTACGCCCTCTACTTGACCCTAGTCGTTGCAGAGATGGTTGTGAACTCTACCTTAGTCGAGGTATGTGCACGCCTTGAGCTCCGGGTTGAGCTTGTTCTTGACGAGTAAATTCAACCAGATCTTCAACACCTATCAGGGTAAGAGCTCTATTCTTACCCCACCGTGTACAGGGGACTGCGTGACTGCTAGGATCTGTTACATCCGAAGCGGATCTGCCAGCATTGCGCAGCAGAACTGCCTCCATGGATATGCTTCAGTTCAATAGTTGCCCTCAGAATTAGAATGGAAGATGTCAACTATTCGTTCTGTGTATTCAGCTGAAGCTTCCCCATGGCACAATAAATCGACTGTTTATGTCTCGGATATATGTCATGTCTGAGCTGTTGATCCAGAGTTGAAGAACTAGTGCATCACCCTGGCCGGTAACCGATGACACCATTCTAGCGTCGGCGTCCCCCAGCACCACCGCCTAGTACCACCAGCTTCTTTCCGCGTCTACGGCCTCCACCTCGCTGTTCGAGTTCATGCCAAGTTGCATCTAAGTCCCATTCATCACTAATGTCTGGGGTTGCATTGCGGTTAACCGGCTGTGTGCGAGACGCTGGTGTAGAATGAAGTGCAGAGGCAAAACTTCTTGAACCCCATGCACCAGACACTGGTTGAGATGTCGGGACACGTAATGAAGGTTCTTCTGCCTCAACAGTAGGCGGCGAGTGATCCATGAGATCAGGGACGACGCTTGCTTCGCGTGACATAAGTTTCACCCTTTCCCTTTCCTTCTCCTCTGCCCGCGCACGAGCCCGGTCATCCCTCTTCTCCTTCTCCTTCCTTCGTCCGGTTCTCAATTTGAGTGCACCTTCGAAATTCTTCAAGCCTTCTGGTCCTATGACCCCCTCCAGATCGGCTTCGATGAATACGACGTCCGCACCCTCGGGCATGTGGGCCAAGTACTTGCAGCGTTTGCGCAGGTCGTCATTGACAGCGCCCTCGGCAGCAGACTCGACGCGGACTGTAATTTCGTCCGGAAACGAGGCGTACCCATTGAAATGGGAGAATAAGATCTTGATATCAAGTGGATGTAGGAAGATAGGTAGACCTGAGGCTGCCTGATAATAGTAATAAGTTTGTGTCGATGGAGGGGGTGGGTTCAAATTACGACGTTGTCGGTGGTTTCTGTTACTGGTAGGCTGGGAGAACCTCAGAGGTTGAGTCGCGAGATCCGAGTCTGCCGGTAATAATGAGTCCAACGGTTGGCTATTCGTAAGGGAGGGTAAACGTTGAGTCGCTAAGAATGCTTCCGGAGTCTCATGGAGACCAGCTGGCTCTGTATCAGCATGTTCACTTCGGCTGGTAATGTGCGCATGGCGACGCTGGAGGTCTTCGCAGTCCTTCCGCACCCTGTCAATAGTTCTGATGAGTAGGGGTGACTCGAGGGCAGCCGCTTTGGCTATTTGATGGCGAAGCTTTTCCTCCGCGGCATCAATGTACACAATACTGAGATCATCGTTCGCAGCCACCATTGAGCGCCGTTCAACACCGAGCATATCCAGATCCTTGGAAAGATCTCCAATCAGATATTGTGGAGTAGCCAGCATGAACTTGGAGTAGCTGTATACGTCTGGAAGGAAATGAAACGGGGCCTGGTGAGGCGGAAGGAGGTCCGAAGGCCACGTCTGTGAGCGGGGAAGTGCTAGGGTTGTGATCTGGGGTCGCTGCATAAGGCGCATACGCATGAAAGAACCCGTACGAGTCTCCATTGAGGCATCACCGGGAGAATAAGAAGACGAGCCACTCGAGGTAGGATTATCGGAGTCCGGAGGCGATGAAGCTGATCCTTCGAACCATTTGACGCTCTTGAGCTGCTTCGCGTTTACGGAGTCAAAGCAAATGGGACAGCGCGCCCACTTAAGATTGTCCGACAGGCTCAGGTAATGGAGGATACATGGGAAACAGAACACCTGTGATAATTCAGTGGGGAGATGAGAAGATGACAGTGAATGCATACATGACCGCACTTCGTCATTCTAGGGACAACAGGCGGGGAAAGGCAGATAGGACAGGTAGTCAAGCCCTCGTCTGGATCGCAAATTTCCCTGTTTGTTGTCGATGCGTAGGCTGACGCTCGCGGGACGATGACCTGTAATATGTCTTGCCATTGGAAGAAACTTTAGCAGGAGGGGATTCAAAAGACAGCGGGACATGAGATTGGAAAGAACATACATGTCCGGATCCGCGAAATGAACTGTATAGTCACCAGTAGGATTCATGATGAATCGATATTGGGCATTTACAAATCCTAGATGATAGCCAATTTGGCGCTAGGCAGGACGACCGATAAGGCTGGTACTCACTCTCCTTGTTCCAAACACCATGACCGGTGGCCTTCTTTCCACGCCTGGGCAAGCTTTGTGAATGAGTTTGCCTCGGAGGTAGAGTGAAGTTAAGAAGATGATTCAGGGACTGAGAGGATGCCATCTTGGAGGGTCGCTTTGGAGTATGATATTGTCCGGATAGCACAGAAGCCATCGGGACTGACATGGGCAAGAAGTCCTCGTTATCGAACACTGCTTGTCTTGACGCCCTGGAGACCTTGCTGGGGCCGTTCCCTTGGATGGGGAGACTGGCCACCGAGTGGTGGTAGTACTATGGTAGCGAAGAACCTCTTATGACTCGCATCAGAGTCACGTGTCACCATCCTACCATTCTCATTCTAATATCTTCATGGCAAAGGGAAAGAACCTGAACCCTGCCGATGCTTATCGTGCGTGAGGTTTTCATTCAGCTATTGGTTTCTTGTTCATCGATCTACCTCTTGTAGGGAAGGCGCAACGCAAAAAGGAGCTCAAGAAGGCATGTTTCTTGAAAATTTGTGGCTTGTTTAACCATAATGCGATCTTTGCAGTAGAACAAGGCGGAGAGAGCCAAGACCCGCGACTTCGCTTTAGTCAAGAAGGATACGCGAGGCAAGTCCTGTCATTTCATGGCCGTACGCCTACTCATCAAGTTTCAGATTTGGAGGATGAGATCGAACAGCTCGAGGCCAGCACTGAACCATCTACATTGGACAAGTCCCGGTTGGCAAATCTCAAGAATGAATTGTCAAAGATCATGCAAAAGAAGGAGGAGTATGTCAACGAGCATCCAGAACAACGCAAGCTCGTATATCGTCCGCGTAAACAGGAAAAGGGGGAAGATCAGAAGGCAGCACCTGCAGTGGAACAGAAGAGAAATCTGTTCAATAAGCACGGTCTTCCCCGGCATCCGGAGCGCAGTATCTACTACGACCCTGTGATGAATCCTTACGGCGTACCTCCTCCGGGCATGCCTTACATCGAGAGACGTGGGTGTTTAATCCGAATTCACCCATCCATCTATTACACACATCTGCAGCGCTCACGGCGGACGAAATGGACAGTAGTGAAGACATTGGAGGTGGAAATTTCATGCCTATGCTGTACCCTATTTCTGATGCTCATTCACTCGAAGAATCGGACGAGGACATAGTCATGCCTGAGGGCCCGCCACCGGGTGCCAGCATGGAAGACTCCAAAAGTGGCAGCGACGATGACATTCCCATGCCGGACGGACCTCCGCCGGGTAAAATACCAGGTTCGCACCGTGCGCTGGATCTGTTGCGAAATGATACTACAGTCATGAATCGAACAGAACCGGACAACCAAGCACCGCCGAGTTTAGTTCCTCCGCCATTCCCTCCTTCGTTCCCACGTATACCATCAAATGCGCCACCATTTATACCCACACAACCACCACCACCGCCAGGTTTTAGTGGTGACGTTTACACCACTCTACCTGGCGTAATATCTCCACCTCCACCACCTCCTGGCTTCTTCACCCATCGGATTCAATCCGCCGCGACGATTCAAGACCCCCTTTCATCCATACCTCACCAAACTTACCAAGCGCATCGTGCTAGTCGATTGCCGCTCGGGCATCCATCCTTACCTTCAAAGCCCTCCTCTGTCGCCCTTGGCACCATTACGACAACTGCTGGTGCTGTTATCTCGGCCGCACCGGAATTGCGTGATCTGAAGAAGGAAGCGACAGCCTTTGTTCCAGCGTCGCTGAAAAGAAAGAAGACGTCGGGATTACCTGGTTCCTCGAGAGTAAACGCCGCTCCTTCTGTCGGTGCTGACTTGGAGGCAGCGTCTCTTCAGGCTCGACCCGACCTCGTTGGCGTACTAAAGAACCAATTGGGGACTATCACCGCTTCTCCGTCGAATACCAAAGGTCCAGATAAAGGTCCAAAAGCACCAATCGTAAAGGAAAGAGATGACTATCAGAAATTTGTTGATGAAATGAGTGACCTACTTGGTCCCCCTGGCAGTTCGTGATCGTGTGTACCTTTTTTACGGTGCATTGAGAGAACATGTGTCTATCTACTAGGTAGCAATGGTCTTGAAATGATACTGTTAGCCTCAGAAGGATGCTGTACGATACAATCCGAGTAATAATGCACTAAGCAGCCTAAAAGAGGTGATTATCGGGATAAGCGACGTTCGCTTCCGTGACACGCGCTAGTCCACCTCTCGGATTCAAAACTGCATGAGCGAGACTATTCTACTTTGCCCGAGACCGCTTGCACGACATGGTGGTTGTTTCGTCCTCCTGCCTCTCCTCCCCAAAAAACCACCTTTGAAGCCTCTCCCAGCGGAAATTTGGTCAAGGATATTCACCCTTGCCTTGACGGTTGATGCATCACGGCGATTGCATGGCAGGGCCACCACAAGCGGACTCTCGTGGTGTGTTTCGTTGATGCAGGTATGCAAATCCTTCTGTGTAAGTTTGTCCATCAATTCGTGCTAGTGTCCGTCAAACTTGCGTCCATCGAAGGGTAGATCGCAGAACGTAGTACACTGGACATATGCATGATATATATACATGCAATAATATATCTCCCTTTGATCGCTTTCGATGGACATCTAGTTGGCACTCGCAGGCTTTGCTAACGTCGGACTTACAGGAAGTGGCTTCTCCTATTCTATATTCGAACGTGAGGCTCACCACCGCCAGCGGCCTCGACAAGTTCACTTTGCGACTTCGCACTGCAGACCAGCAGTGGGACTCCATTCGCAGAATACCATACTCCACACCCGGAAGATGGGTTCAGACCCTTGATCTATCGGGGATGACGACCATGCAGGCGTTCGTGGTTGACTCGCTGCTCACTACACTCTTTCCCCTGATACCGTTTATGGAAAACCTAAAACTATCGCCAGCCTTTCCACTGAGTCGCCGTGCTCTTGCCTCTCTGACCAACAGAGACGGAAGTTCTAATCTAAGGATTCTCAGCGGTGTTTGTTACATCCCTGCGTTCAGCTCCGCAATTTCCATTGAAGGAGACCCTCTCGTTCGACTACTCCGAACGTGTCACCAACTCGAACGTCTGGAAGTAATTGGAAACGACATGGAGCCAACAGACGTAGAACTCGACGGTCGAGAAGCGGTCGAGATTCCGGCAATGAATGTGAAGCTGGTTCTCCCCCGTCTCCATACCCTGACGCTGTTATCTATGCCCACCTCCTCCCTCATGCATGCTTTGTTAAATGCGGATCTTCCACGCTTAAAGGCTCTATACCTCACACCATACGATGACACCCCTTATCCGAGTGCGCTCACAACACGCTTTCTTGGTGTACATGGCAACTCACTTTCGACACTCTCCCTCTTCACCCCCAAATCCTGGCCTACACACTTTCACCCTTCTCCGCATAC
The DNA here is from genome assembly GCA_038089195.1 of Brasilioporus rufonigricans. Taxonomy (NCBI): domain Eukaryota; kingdom Fungi; phylum Basidiomycota; class Agaricomycetes; order Boletales; family Boletaceae; genus Brasilioporus; species Brasilioporus rufonigricans. The sequence continues at coordinate 4,233 of JBBPKJ010000025.1, read as the reverse complement.
TTTGTTCCACACTTGTCCAAATCTATGCCATCTCTCTCTCGAGACTCCATTGCCGGCCTTGATTCCTCCTGATGCTGCAGACTCGGGACATGTGTCACTACCACTGCAGATTCTTTCTATCCCTCGACCAAATCACGACTTCTGGAGGACCTTGGAGACGCTACTCCCTTTACTGCCTTCGCTCAACGTCGTGCGCATCAGAGACGTACGGTGGCTACGGAGGGGGTTGAACCATCACGCGCAAGAAGCTGGCATGCAGGGCGAGATGCGCGTTTGGAGGCATCGTCTAGCGAAACGAGGCATTTGTCTCGTGGATGGTGATTGGAAGGATATGGCTTGAGAATGCGTCGCGATCTATTAGACCGATCTGTGCCCATGTATATACTGCATGCAGTTGTATTAACCCTCCCCAATCAGTGCTTGGCAATCATGTGGATTCAAAATCGCTGTGGAGGTATGAGATTGCCTGGCCGGATTCTAGGTGATCGCGCACGTGGCTAGTATCTGAGGGACTGAGGGTTCGTCATTCTTCATTGTGTCTAAGAACATTTGCAATGGTCTCCCGACCCGACATTCTCTCATCGTGTTTTAATTAGCCCAGTGACTACCAACTCACCCAGGCTTACTCCGTTAGTGCCTACTACCTCGCCAAACTTTGGCTAGCAAAGTCAGGTCAGTTCCGAGTATCTGTCATGCACCTCGTTGCATACTTGGGCCAACTCTGCCAACGACCGTAATATGAACATTTTTCAAGTGGGTCACGATCAACTCAGATCTATGATGCAACCGTTCGTAGGTTCTCACATTCGGTCGATGGAAAAGGCTATCGTCCGCCATCAGCCGGAAGAACGAAGTGTTCTCTATGAACGTATTTTTCCTGGGTACTCTTGTACGATGGTCGGATAACCAGATCCGCAGACTTCGTAATCGATCGGTCTGCTGCTACAATGCAAGGTAGAAAGAAAGGTGCGACCTTGCCGCTCGAAATAAGAATTGAAGTAAACACCGACTACCGGAATGGAGGAGAAAGATGCGCATTGTGAGAAAGAGTCCGAACACTTCTCTCACCGTCCGTCATAGATGATCACAAGGGGGACCTGATAATTGATCTGCAAACAGAATTGCGCACCCCTTTTGCATGAGGCAGTCCAAAGCAGATGACATGCGTGAATCTCTGATGATATCCTGCCAGTCTCCGTATAGAACAACACGCCTGAGAGAGGGAAGAAAGCGACTGGAGAGGAACTCGAAATGACGGTTGAGATGTCTCCAATTATCGTCGAAAATGCTACAGGGGAAAGCGTGGATTCCTACACATTCAAGGGAGGACTGCTCGACCGGCAGCAACTCGATAGGTGGTGCAGTGAAGTGGATAAAGTAGTTGAAGACTTTGATCCCTGCGCATCCCCGAAGGAGCGCCGAGATCTGGTCTGTCATGTGGAAGGCGATGTTTCGACCAAACTCGACCGTGCAGAGTTGGTCACCGAAGTGGAGCCACAACTCTTCCAATCCGCCGTCGGCCGGAAAGTCGGCGACGACGTGGACGAGAGAAGGGAGTTCCCATCGCCTGATTTGCCACACAAACAAGGCATTCACGCGCTTCAACCGAAGTGTTGTCAGGACTGGCAGCCGTATCGGGGAGCCCAGATGCACAGAGTTCATCCAGAATTCGCCGCCAAGTGCGAGGAATTGCAAGGAAGGGGTATTACGAAGGACGTCGATCAAAGAATTAATGCCACCTGAACGTGCGGCATGATTATAGTGCCACCACTCCAGTCGTGTCAGGGAGGATAACGATACGATCCTTGCGGGGAATTCGTATCGCATGGAGTAGGGGAGTGTTTCAAGGGACGGGCGGACGAGGGTTGTGAGAGAAGGACAACTGCCAAGGATTTCGATGACGTCGTAGGTATCGTCAGGCCTTTCTGTCGCAGTCTGACTGTAAGGGAGTTCGAGGCGGCGGACGAATCTCCCAAGGGAATGTGATTGGAACGCCTCACTATTTATGCGACTATGGTGGTCTGCCAAAACTGTCTTGAGGTTCCCCGAGTCATATCTGATCCGCACGTCTTCGTAGAGAAAAATAGTGGCAAGGTCGCGCCAGAGACGGCAGACTTGGACAAGGGAGCGCTTCGTCTTGAGCAGTTCATCGAACGTCTCCGACGACGCACGAAATGGCTCGTAGTATGGAGTAGGGTAACCATCGGAAGGGTAAGTTGCCCAACGAAGAACAATGATCCAAAGCTCGGGAGGTAGCCGGCTGGCCATGAAGGGACCGATCAAGCAAGGTGAACGGAGGAGCGTCAATTTGATCCAAGTCACATGCCGCCGTTCAAACGCTCAGCCAGAACACGGAACAGATTCATTCAGACATATGAGAGGCATTAATGCGTAAAAGCAAAAGCATGCGAGGCCATGTGGTATCATCTTGCCGAGAAACAGATAAATAGCACGTGTAGGAACGAGGCAAACAGATAATATAGTGGATGACAACAACACCAAGAAGTAGCTGGGTAGTCTCAGCGCCATTAAAAGAACGTCAAGGTCGTGACAAATGTCCATTAGAGGTATGACAGAGAGATAGAGAGGATCCCAACCACTATATGATGTGAAGGTAATTCGAAGGAGCAACTAGAACCAGAGTGAGCGAGGGAGGTAGGATAAGGGGACAGACGACTTACTGCCCATCATTCCGTCGGCCTTTTTTGCCTGCCACCACTTGCCTTGCTTGTCGAGAATGTCGAGAATTTCGCCCTTGACGAAGGATATTTCGTTGGGGTCATCAGGGGAAGCGGTGTCTATAACATACGTGTGAAAATCACGGTGAAGAGGGAAGGAGGATGACGGACATGCGTAGAGGGCCTTTGCCTTGTATGTGTAGGATTCCTGATCCTGGACAGCCTCTGGGGAGGGGCTAGAAGCACTGAGTACGCTGCCTGCACCGACGCCAGCGGCGCCTGCGCCAATGAGGGGAGAGCTTGCGGCGATGTTTTGGTCGGGACTGGTGAGCTGACCTGGTGGTGGTGCTGGGGTACTTTGGGTGCTACCGGTAGGTGCGGGTGCGAGAGTGCGCGGAGGAACGCCGTCGATGCTACCACCCCCGACGAAGCTGTTCTGACCGATTGTACCGGGGGCTTTCGCGGTGGGATCATAGGGCATGTCCTGCGAGCCGATGCCCGCGCCGGCAGAGTAGTTGGCCGCGTAGCCGTTTGAGGCCATGTTGTGAACGGAAGGGCCACGGGTTCTGCGACGACGGGAAGGAGAAGAGAGCCCGCCTGTTCCGAGGGAGTTGAAGAGGTGGAGTGCAAGGGAGTCTTCCTCTGAGGTGAAGTAGAGGACCCAGAGGATGTCCACGACTGCGAGGATGAGCCAACCCGCGGCCATTGCGTCGAGGGCGGCGCGACCGGTGAAGATGCTCTCGTTTACGCTGAGAACTGCGAACACGATTGCGACTGCACCAAAGGTTGATATCTGGAGACGATGCATTGCTATGGAGTCGGTTGCGAGGGTGTGGATGACACCGAGGATGAGGAAGAGCTGGAGAAAGACGGCGAACCAGGGCACGCCGACATTTCCGACTGCAAGAAGGGGGGGTGAGCGAGGAAGAGGGCCGAGAGAGGAGCGTACACTGGGCTGTGGCGATGGCTTGCGATATGAACGCAATAAACCAAGCGAGCTGTCACGGGGGGGGGTCAGGCGGGGCCGGGATCGGGTGGAGAGGGACGCACCACGGAGAGCACGGTCGTGAAGAGAAAGAGATAGTGCGTGAGGATGGGGGTGAAGTCGAGACCTTCGTTTCCTCGGGGAGGCATCTTGGCTGAGTCGAGTAGGACCGACCGCGCCCGCTTTTTTTCACCCCATCCGCGATTCCCACGGTGGTACCCCCCCCCCCCCCGCCATGCCCCTCCCCGCGCCAGACCTCGCCGCCCGTCCGCTCAACGTCACCGACGCCCTCAGCTACCTCGATGCGGTCAAGGTTCAGTTCCAGGACAAGCCAGACGTGTACAACCACTTTCTCGACATCATGAAGGACTTCAAGAGCGAGGTGTATGTCCTCGCCCGCCCCGCCCCGTCTCGTCTCACACCCCCGCAGCATCGACACGCCCGGCGTCATCGACCGCGTCTCCATGCTCTTCCACGGGAACCCCTCCCTCATACAGGGCTTCAACACCTTCCTGCCCCCCGGCTACAGGATCGACATCCCCGCTGACCCACGTGATCCGAACGCCATTC